>JASPKZ010003825.1:0-262500 GCA_030220185.1 Diploptera punctata | reverse complement strand
AATTTTTCCTTTAATTTTTTTTATCGTTCCTACCATCCCCGCTCAGGCTCCGAAAATGAAATATAAGGTTCCAATGTCTTTATGATTAGTTAAGAATAATCATCGTTTCAAACAGTAGAATGGAGGGAAAACGCCCAGTTGGTAAACCAAGAATGAGGTGGGAGAATAATATTATCCGTGATTTAAGGGAAGTAGATTATACAGGGGATGATTGGAAAACATTAGCTCAGGATGTATAGAGAGCTTATGTACGCGCGGCCATGAACCTAAGGCTTCGATTGAACCAGTGAGTTAGTTAGTTTTAGTTATAATTAATAATATTATTTGTTTAAATTGTGAAGTTAAAGCCATAAGACCTTCTCACACTGCAAGCCATTTTATAAACACATGAATAACAATTATTTGTCTCTCGAAAGACCATAAATATGAAGAAATAATTTGAGAAATTAATTTAATTCTTGAAGACAGGCTGAAATGAGTAAATACACAATAACAGTTCAACCCACATTAACCCATAAATTTATTCAAATAAGTCTGAATCATTCCAAAATTTATTACGAGAGGTTCTAAGGTTGGAAACGTCGAAAAAATTACGTTTCTAATATGGGAAGGCAAAACCTACAGGAATTAACTTTAATTATATTACAGAGAGGAAAATTAACTCATTTAATTCTCAAGTGTCATGCACACTATTCCAGGAATATCCTTGTCCTTTCTTATGAAACTTAACACAACAATAATTTAACGACGCCGATTTAAAAATAAATAAATAAAACTGCTCATGACGTCATCCTCAGTAAGATGTCTTCGTGAATATTCTATATTAAATTTAAAAAATACTTTAACATTTAAAACTGACCACCCGCGATTTCAGATAGTAGCATGTATAACTTCTGTGCAGCAGATCGGAGTTCGATACCCATCGGAGTTGATAAATTTAATTACAGAATTTTCGATACCGTGGCTTAAAAAGTTGGTGGTGACAAATTTATATTCGTTAGGTCGTGCAAAAGATATCTGGATGAAAATCCAAACCATAGTGCATATGTTGAGAAGGCATATGATATTCTTCATTAGATGGGTCCCCTTACTGTTTTTTGTAATCAGTAATAATACTTATAATTTCCAGCACAGTGTTTAATATTTTTCCTTCTCATTGTCATCATTCCTCACATGGTGCATAAAAATTTAAACACACATTCTTCATATCTCCATACTCTACAATCTGTATAAATCAATTACGTAATATAAAGTGAAGGTAAAGTGATTCCATTACAGGACATGGGAGACGCTTGGAGTAGTACAAGGTTAAGGCTCTCAATGTTTCTAGACAATCGGCATTTGTTGTCAGCCCTGCGTGACGGCCGCCTTTGCCCCCAGAACAAAAGAATGGTACTCATTTTCGTAAGAGGCTGAGTCCACCTCAGGGTCATGGTGCCACAAGAAGGTTTAGGTCAGTTTAAAAATCCAGACCCCACCGGAAACCCTCGACTTCCAGTTTGTTGCGTATCACCTTAACCATCTACGCTACAGCAACGGTGCTTTACAATTAATTTTAGAAGTTTTGATAACATACAGAAGTTATTAAATTCAACCGAAGTTTCTAGAGGGATATAAAACGTCTGCCTAATATATAAAAATGAATGTTTGTTTGTTCGTACTTTATGCGCAGCCATACCATTGATCCGATTGCGATGGGGCTTTTTACAAAATGTTCAGGAGATTCCCGGGATTAACATAGGGTAAAAGAGAGTTGTGATATTCAATTCCTATACCCTTAAAAATCGCCCTTTGTAGTGGAAAACGTCAAAAAAGTAGCTCTTTGGACGTTTAAATGGCTTACGCTGCCTAAACCATAACAAATACACAAAATGAATGTACATAGAATTGAATATCTCAAAAAAGCTTTACAGCCTTGGCGCAGAGCTACGGGACTTGCGCTGGTTCGAGTCTCCATGGGGGAAGAAATTTTCTCATTGTATTTCGGTCAGTATGGGACCGGTGCCCACCCAGCATCGTGAGGCAATTGGGTAGCTACAATAAGTAGCGGCTCCAGGTTGAGGAACCAGCTATAACGGCTGGGGGACTCGACATGCTAACCACATGTCACCCCTACACTGGCTGTTGATCATCTACCTCTGTGATTGACACATGTGGATGTGAAGGGCCAGCAGCCGGCTGGTAAAAGGGCAACCGCTGAAAAGTGGAAAGACCCTCAATCGGAAAAAAACTCTACAAAAAAGTCCGCGACAGCATATGTTTATCTCTTACGGATAACTCACAATAACCAGTTTTGTCTTTTTGTCTTTCATTGATGCCAAGAAGATCGAGACAAGTTCGTAGTTTAGTGCGCAAGCATAGCAGCACATGGCGGGTATTCTTTTACGGATAACTCACAATAATGAATTTTGTCTTTTAGCTCATTTATGCCAAGAAGATCGAGATAAATAGATTTCCGGGCAACACCGGGTAATCATCACGGGGAATCTTAAAATAATTACGATATACATTTATAATTATTTTCTATTTTACTTATTCAACTAATCATAAGAAGTGCATTAATTTTCATCTTTTAGCTCATTTATGTCAAGAAGAACGGGATGAGTAGATTTCCGGACATCGCCGGGTAAACAGCACGGGGTATCTAAATATAATTACGATATACATTTTTCCACCTACTTATTTAACTAAACATAAAACATATTAATTTTCGTATTTTAGCTCATTTATGTCAAGAAGATCGGGATAAGTAGATTCCCGGGCAACGCCGGGCAATCGGTACGGAGTATCTAAAACATATAAATTTATAATTATTTATCCGTTTACTTATTCAACTGAAAATAAAAGCACGTTAATTTTAATTTATTTAGGCGTAGCAGCCCACGCCTAGTATTAGTTAGTAAGTAATAAAAACACATCAATTACTAAGTTAATATTATGCATGTTCTATTTATTTTTTACCCACAAAACCATCATACGAAACAGATACGATTTAAATTTATCATCATCAGCATCATAAAGGATTAGACCTGCTGGTCTGTTCCGATCTTATGTTAGAATTGGTCTATCCATATTTTACTGGGTCTTCCAACATTTCTTCGTCTTAGTGGTTTGTAATGAAGAATCCGTTTCGGGATTTTATTATTATCCATTCTATTGATGTGGTCCATCCATTCATCTCTGTATTGTGTAATTTTATCTAATAGTTTGAATAAATTCAGTTCTCTTCGTATATCCTCACTTCGCCTTTGATCCATTATCGTATAGCCAGTTACACTCCTCAGAAACCTCATTTCTGACGATTCTATTCTTCGTTCCTGGTTTTTGGTTAAGACCCAGTGTTCCGATCCATATAGTAGTGTTGGAACCGCCATTGTTTTATAAATTTTTAAAGTTTCTCCTTTCTAGTTCCTTTATAACTTCGTTTTATGGCGCCACACATATAATTAAACGTATTTATTTTGTTTTCAATGTCTTCGCTTTTTCTATATGATACATTGATTTCTTAAAATAAATATAAATTTATATTTGCTCTAACCTCGACTTCATCATTACCCAGCGTAAGGTATATATATTAATTGGTGTTTCTCGTATAATTTTTCATATTCATACTATTATTAATATAATTATTACTATTATCATCAATATTATTATATTATTATCATTATTATATTATCATTATTATATTATTATTATTATTATTATTATCGTAAGAATTATTATTGTTATTATCGTATAAAATGTTGTTTGTACATGAAATTTACATTGCTACATTTAATGTATCTTTAACTGTTTATAAATAGTATAGTGTATATCTATATTTGTCAAATATTTATTTGTATTTGTGCTGGTTGAGTGGAAGAGAAGGCCTTATGGCCTTAACTCTGCCAGAATAAATAAAACATTATTATTATTATTATTATTATTATTATTATTATTATTATTATTATTATTATTGTATGCCAGATAATTAAAATTGCTCACTTGTTCTATTATTTTATTCTCTAATTCAATTTTTACTCTTAGTAGCTTATACCCTCGAAATTTTTAATTTATCAATACGTATAAAGAGGATCTATTGTAAGACGTTTAACAATATAGAACGTCACAATAGTAATGAATGAACGATGAAAAGTAACTGATTTGCAAATGTAAATCCTCAAAACGCATTAAAGAAGAATGAAGTGTTGAATGAATGATTCATCTTTAAGATTAGACAGCAAAAGTGTCTGAATACGGTCAAAGCAACGCCAGGGAACAATATGTTGGTAGAATAATGACAATGTACATTACGCCATAAATCTGCAAGCCTACAAGCTGCCACATTTTTAACTACGGAGGCATTTACAAGGATTCACTTGTTGATGACGTTTCCCAACACTTCCCATGTCGACTGATTGGCGAATTGTGTGACGCCCATCGTTCTATTGTGTTATTAACATGTCTCTGTATTCGAGGTTTTCCAGTTCCACCTGACATGATAGTCAAGCACAAAACGTAATATATATAAATTATGCGTGCTATATTACCACGTGTTCGTAACACTTTCAACAAGTGAAATTCTGTGCACATGTTATTTCAACTGTTATGGTAAACACTAACTTTCATATTCTTGGATACAATTCAACGATTAAGAAATTCTCAGTAACAAAAAAGCTATAAAATATAAGACAAACTAAGCAAGTGTTTTAATAAAACAAGTCTGGAATACATAGAATGAAAATTGCATAACAAATGCCCAATAGAAAGATAATGTCTATCGCATTTCAAATTACAAAATTCTTTCTAATTTTGATTTAAATCGCCACTTATAATATTAGAATCTTATAACACATAATGTGAATTTATTGATCATGTAAATTAACAGGCGAAGAGAGATAATAGAAAAACATTAGTTTTTTTTTCGAAAGAATTGTTAATATTTTTTCATGCTTTACAACATTCAATGATAACACTGAGCAACAAAAAATAAACTTTTTGTTTTGTCTCAGAAAGAAAAATATGTGATTCTGATAGTATTTTTTGTCCTGAATTCAAATATGATATCGGTTTTTCTCCATTACGCAAAGTTTTCGAGAGACAAAAATTTATAATTTCAAACGCTTTAATACTTTCTACATTCGTAACTACACAATATTCGAACATTCGGACTCACCTAGAAAGTAAGAAATTACTATTTCTGCTATATTTCGCCTGTGGAGCATCCCTCTTGATAGTCCAACAATAATCGGCCAGCATATTATGATTCCATTTGCCTTGATATTTATTTTCCTTAGCTGATATCTCCTGTTGAAAGTGTTCCCCGTTTTATTTTACAATGGACAAATTGACGAAAAAACGTTTATTAAAAAATAATTATTTAAATCCATTAATTGAAATTGAAATAAAAAAAACTGTGGGCAATAGAGAAATTCCGAATATATATTTGAAAACACGATTAAAAAACTGCATTAAGTACAACTATTGGTACTCATGAGACAAAAATCATGTTGACCAGTGTATTATTAACTTCATAACAACTATATTCAGCATTTTTACCTATAAATATTTATGTAGGAGGCTTTACCTACTTAATTATATTTTATATGATTTTATTTTTTTTATTCCTCGTTTTGTTAGTATTAGCTAATATTAGACCAGATCTCTATTGTCTTTTGTTTAGTCTATATTTTAATAATATTTTAAAATTGTAATAACAATAAGAATATAATTTTTGTATAATTTTAATATTCGCTGGTTGAGTGGAAGAGAAGGCCTTATGGTCTTAATTCTGCCAACTAAAATAAATTTATTATTATTATTATTATTATTATTATTATTATTATTATTATTATTATTATTATTATTATTATTAAAATATAAATTACACATTGATATTTTCTTATAGGGAGGTATAATAATCATGAACTTAAAGCGACAATCTGTTTCAGATTCTTCAGCTGACGTTCTCGTATACGATAGTAGCTGGAGGGTAAAATACAACCTTCTGGTGAGGATGGGACTGGTCTCGAAAGGCCTACAATATTTTAATATTTTTTATTGTTGTAATAATTTTAATAGTTGGGGAGACAGCATGAAATATACATAATTTTATAATTTTACGCGGTGGTCTAGTGGTTATGCTCCTTATCTCTGGTCCCGAGGGTCGCGGGTTCAAACCCGGCCGGGGTCGATGGATTTTTTAAGATGTAAAAATCCAAGGAGCAAGTCCTCCGGGATGGACTTTAAGCCGTGGGTCCAGAGTCTGAAGATTTTCAGGCTCGTAAAAGATCCTTAAGCCTGAATAAAAAGGCCTCTAAGCAAAATTTACCGAATTTTCCCGTCCTAGTACTATCTTGGTTTCCTAGATGTCAGTATGAGGCAGAACGCTGATCTCGGGCTACCCAAATGACATATATACGGAAACAAGTGTAACCAAATTAGTATGGTTTAATTTCTTCCCTGTTGGGGGAGAGTGCCTAAATCTCGTTAAGGGAAACAATGACTTACAAGATTACAAGAAGATTATAATTGTTATATACTCTATCAGAAATCCTTGACTTAATATTGTAATAATGGATATTATTGCAGCCAATGGTGATGTACGGGGTGAATCATAAATATGGCTATACGTTTGATCGCGTTGTGTGATGAAAATATTACCATTACAGGAAATATGAAATTACCGTTGGAAAGGTAATTATTCGAATTACAACAACGGAATAAAACTTACGTCATTAGTCAAAATGGCGTTGAATACGCAACAGTAAATTACAATTGCTGCATGGGCAATAACGTATGCTAATGATCGTGAGGCCGCAAGACGGGCAAGACGTGAGTTTAACGTAACATTGCAGCCGCTGACTGTGGGGAAGTGGAGAAAACGACTACTGGAAACGGGAAGATGCAGAAAATTAATGTGTGTTATAAATTGTATGTTATAAAGCACCCTGTAGTGATGCAGCCCGGTCATGCATACTGGACATGCTCTAATGCTTAATCTAGTGGCTCAGTATGAAATCCATTTATTGACCATTAGGGCACAAGCCCAAACTAATTAATACAATTCATATTCAATTTGCTCCAAAGTGTAGCATGAAAATACTGTGTTTGCAGTGAAGGACCTGCTCTAGAGCAGAACACTATTTCGAGAG
Organism: Diploptera punctata; assembly: GCA_030220185.1. Taxonomy (NCBI): domain Eukaryota; kingdom Metazoa; phylum Arthropoda; class Insecta; order Blattodea; family Blaberidae; genus Diploptera; species Diploptera punctata. The sequence continues at coordinate 255,367 of JASPKZ010003825.1, read as the reverse complement.
TTATACAGTAATTGACTTCATATTGCGAAGTGAAAAGCAATATAGATAGACCTATGTGTCTATTAAATATGTTTTATAAGTTTTCAAAACGTAATAAATAAATAATATCCTCAACTCGTGTGCAACTCAGGGTCGGATCGAGGGATGAGATAAGATGAAGCCCCTTATATAGAAGTCTGTGAATGACAAAGGTGTCATTCGACCACGCCTGACGCACCATCACAGAGGCAGATGAACGAAATGGATGAGATGAGTATGGAGAGATGATGTAATTAAACTGTGGCAGAGGAAAAAGGGAGAAAACTCCGTTTCGCCCACCACGAAACCCACTTGGAGTGACCGAGACTCGATCTCAACTCCTGCGCTGCAGCGGTGAGAGGCGATCGTCTAACCGCTTAATGCATGGAGCCACCTATAACTTTGCTATTTAACAATAATATTGTATTTATCACACAATTTATATTTATTTACATATTTTGTCATCATCGTAATCAACAGCATGGTTTAGGCCTTTTGACTTGTTATACCTCAAACTACATCGAATTCTTCTTCTTCTTCTTCTTCTTCTTCTTCATTTAACGAGGTAGGCAAAAATTGCCTGTTTCGCCTCACAGTTCTTCTGCCCATCTTTTCACTGGCATTCCTACATTCCTTGAACCTCTTGGCTTGTAGTGAATGCTGCTCTTAGTAATCTTGTTACATTCATTCTTTCTACGTGTGTAAACCACTTCTCTATATTCTTTGATTTTCTCATTCAATGTATATATATTTAACTCTGTTCTTATATCTTCATTCTTTATCCGATCCATTCTTGTGCAGCCTTTTGTTCTTCTAAGGAAGTTCATTTTTGTGCTTTGTATTCAACTTTGCAATTTTTGGTCATTACCCAAGTTTCGCTCCCATAAAGTAATGCAGGAATTGCCAATGTTTTATTAAACTTCAATCTAGTATCTCTTCTTGCTTTATTCTTTAATGTTTTATTATAGTTCCGCATATCATTTGAAATTTCGACAATATCATCTTAATGTCTCTTTTAGTATTTGTGTTTATAGTAAAATTGCAACCCAAATAATTAAAATTTGTTACTTGTTCCAGAGGTTTGTTGTCTATTACGATTTTTGATCTTATATGTTCGTTTCCCCAAAATGCCATTATTTTTCCCTATTAGGTTCCTATTAGGTACCATATATCAAGACAATAACGGAGAGAATTGGTCGAATATTAAATAAATATAACATATCTACAACCTACAAGCCAACACAAAAAATCAGCAATATACTGCGCCCAGCCAAAGATACAAGAGATCCGTTAAGTACTGCCGGTATATATCGCATCCCTTGCAGTTGTGGACAGGTTTATATCGGCACAACAAAAAGAATGGTTACCACAAGATTGCAAGAACACAAGAGGCATTGCAGACTAAAACAAAAGGAAAAATCAGCCGTAGCGGAACACTGATGAACAACCAAGAACATATAATAAGATTCGAAGAAACACAGGTATTGTCCCAAACATCACATTATTACACCAGACTGTACAGAGAAGCCATTGAAATATATAAACACAAAAATTCCTTTAACAAAAAAGAAGAAACCATGAAGATAAACAAAATCTGGATCCCGGCACTGCACAATACGACAACGAAGCCTATGACTTCTGCTAGCGACAGCCTGGACAAAACAGCACGCAACACGGACCGCGCAGAAAACCGCCTCTCCACCAGGGGCGTGCCTATAAATAGGGAGGGAGTTTCCAACGACCAGCCAGTCTGCAGCCGACTGTTGAGGAGTTCACAGAGAGCACGCAGTATCTCCTGAAGATGTCTACCGCAGCAGTAGACGAAACGTCGAGTTGAAGAACGACTGGACCACGGCCTATATGCCCGGAAGACGAACCTAATAGGGATCAAGACGCCGGCCGTGAAAGCCTACAGTTAGCCATTATTTTTGTTTTTTCTTTTGATAAGTTATTTTAAAATTATATTCTTGGCATAACTGATTTAATTGATGTAAAGAGTACTGCAAATTATTTTCATTTTATTGAATAATAACCACATCGTCAGCATCCATTAAAACGTTTAATATACTACATTGAATTAATCTATCCATTCTTCGATAGGCTTCCCCTTAATTTCATTTTTTAATTTTTTAATGGGGGAGTCGGTGGGCTTCCATTCTTACTACAAGATCATAATGTGAGTTTTGATATTGTGCTATTTTCTCGTTTAGTTTGAACATGTTTAACTCTCCTCTGATGTCTTAATTTATCTTTCTATCTGTTCTTTGATATCCTGCCACCGCGACCGGTCCTAACAATCTTATCTCTGCTGACTCAATTTGTTTGGATTATTTCTATGTCACAGTCAAGCATTCACATCCTTTAGGAGCGGCAAGTACTTTACAACATTTCAATAATGTTTCTTTTCTGGTTTTATTTAGTAACGTTCTTTACATTGTTCTGCACATATAATTAAATTGATATATTTTATTCTGTACATATTCGCTTTTTGGCGGCTTTGTGGCGCAAGCAGTTAGACGGTCTCCTCTCGCCGCTGGAGTCCCGACATCGAGTCTCGGTCACTCCATGTAGGTTTCGTGGTAGACGAAATGGAGCTTGGATAGGTTTTTCTCAGGGTTTTCTCTAGTTTTCCCCTGCCACAATTTTCTTCTTCTTCTTCTTCACAGTTTAGGCTTATTTACTAGCCTGTTCCAGCTCCAAATTGCTGCTGTTTCCATATTTTCTTTGGTCGTCCCAAACTTCTTCTTCCTCGTGGTGAATAGTTGTATGCTGCTTTTGGTATTCTATTCTCAGTCATCCTTGCCAAGTGTTCTGTATTTCACTATTGTTGTGTTTAATTCCTCTACTTTTAGTTGCCACAATTTCATTACACCATTTCTCCATACTCATCTCATCCATTTCGTTTGATTTCATTCATATGCCCCCGTGATGTGCGTCAGACGTGATCGGCCGGCACCCATATCATTCACATACTTCTATATAAATGCTACATCTCATTTCATCCCTCGACCCGACCATGAATTGGACACGAGCTGGGGATTTTATTTATTTACATATTCGTTTTTATGTTTCCAAGTTTACATCCTAGGTAAATAAAATGTTGTACCTCTTCTATCGTTTCATCATTTATAACGTTTTGTCTTCAATGGAGTTTCTCCTATAAATGTTAATGCTTTAGTTTTAGATTATTTTAAATAGGTTATCTCGTAAAATTATCCTATTGAGGAGACATCATCTTGGTGTACTAACGTGCAAGATTATATACTCCCTAACTCACTTTGTCCATTAAAGTAAGGTATCAGAAACTGTTAATAATATTGAAATAATTTATGATAAAAAAAGAAAATAAAACAGCCCATCTTCATTATCTTCAAGGCTAGTTCCTTCTTGATCTTTTTCTGACTCCAAAATTAATATTTTACTAATCTGTCCATTTTATGTATTTTTAAAACAAATAAGTCTGTTACAAATTCCAAAGAATTATAATAATAGTGTCTATTAAAATATTAATCTGACGTACCGTAAGTGGTTATACGTACATTCGACTTGTGGATCTTGGTCCCAAGTTCGCGATTTACTTACTTGTGGGATTAGTGGTGGACAGATTGAAGCCAAGGTTTTTCTTTCTTTTTTCCCCCCAAATGTCCCAAAGTTGTCATTTCGACATTTCTGGTGTTCTCTCCTGGCATGGCGTACTTGTAACCCACTTCTGAGGTTGGGAAACCTGCAATGCGGGGTTACGCTGCCCCGATGATATGAGAGTTGATGATGATGGTAATGATGCGCCAGGAGAGGCCTTAAACTAAACTTAAGGTAATTAGGCGAATATGATATTGATGATAATGATGGCCAGATTATGTTTGAGGACCGTTTGGACCTTGAAGTTTCCTGACATTTATCTTACAGGTGAGGAAAAACTCCGAGAAAACCTCACCCAGGAAACTTTTCCCCCGGGGCCCGCTGCGTTTCCACTGGAAAAAAAAAAAAAAAAAAAAGTCCAAACTTGTCTCCATCATCATGTCACTCGTTTCATTTTATTTAATTTATTTGCACTGTGATTGTGCGACAAACCTAGTCAGCCGGCATCCGTGAAAATCGCCGATATTCAATAAAAGAAAAGCCTTCTTCTCATTCCTCGATCTGTAATTACGCCGGACCAGTAGAAGATTATTTTTTTTTTACAAATAACATATTTCTTAAAAAAAATACAAATAACATATTTCTTTAAAAAAAAAGAAAAAATACAAATAGGCCCTAACATATTTATCTTTTAATCTACATGGCCATTGGCTGCAATAATACCTATTATTATATTTATTTTAAAAGTTTATTTCTGTAGCAAATTAAATCCTGCTATCAAATAAACACCAACTTTTCAATAATTTAGGTAGTAATGTAAAAATAAAAAGCAAACCTCTCTTCAAGTACATAATCGTAAAAAATATTGAATCTATAATACAAACACTTTTCAATATTCTATAGTTGTCTTTATATGACATGAACATAAATGTTATAAAAATTTACAACATTATAATATTGTCAGTTGAGAATCTATGGAATCTTCTAGTGTAAATTATGTCTTTAAAAAAGCTGCGGTATGCGGTTCTATGCTTTTCAAGCATAGAAAACGGTTTCCGGTACTGGGTAAAGAATTCCATTCAGTGTCAGAAAATACGCACCTGACATGAATGTCCATTCTTTAGCATCCACATGAAAGAGATCTGTTAGTACGGCACAGCAGAATAAACACCTGTTTACTGAAAGCAGATATTACGTAACATTCCTATCTAATATTTGTATCCATCTTCAATATTCTGGTTGGGAAATCGACTAGATTCGTTGTAAATTAAATAAAAACAAAATACGTAGGGATGTTTTCCAATCGTCCCCTATTTAAGTGACCTCCTCAAATCATAGTTAATGTTATTCTCCCATTTCATTCTTGGCTTACCTACTGGGCGCTTTCGCGGTGTTTCAGCCTCTTCAGTCCTTTCAAGTGCTTGCGAGATACTTTCAGATATTTTGAGTAGGGCATCCACGTGCATAAACTATACAGTAAGAAGCTTGGAATCATTTAACCAGATAAGAAAAAAGTTCATTATACTGCGTAATTTTTTCATTGTAGTTGTTAGGTGTTCATATTGTGAGAAGGAAAAAAATATTTTTTTTAAATTAAATATTTTTTTTTATTTTTTACATTTATTTTTATCATATGAGGAAAAACGCTCTGTAGGTAGACCAAGAATGAGGTAGGAGAATAACATTAACCATTATTAGAGGAAAGTTGATTATGAGGGGGTGATTGGAAATAATTATCTCAGGATAGGGATGCATGGAGAGCTTAAGTCCGCGCGGCCATGTACCTACGGGTTCGATAATCTCAATGAGTGAGTTAGTACGCTCTAAGCATTTTCTGTTTACCTGCTCGCTATACTAGCTGCATCCTTCTATCCCATTCCGACCTTTGTAGACTAGAGATTAATTTATTACGTGAAAACATTCACAGTAGAGTTTAGATTGAATTATTCAATATTTCTATAATATAATAGTTGTATTCCATTGTTAACAGCAGACCACTTTTGATACACTAATTTGCTACATGTGTTTACTTGTTTTTATGTAAGAATCCTTTTCTTCTCTTTATATTAGGCCCGCAGCATCTCATCCCGTCTGCGGATAGACTGTCCGTTGCCACACATTAATTCTCCCCTATGCCATGCGAGATGCAGGTTCCTTCTATTCGGTACTATTATCTATTGCCTGGATATTTAACTCCATTGTAATATCTGCACTCTTTACCTAATTATTCTAGTTTTATGCACGATTTTCCTTAAAATATTAACTTCATAGCCTATGTCTCTAGAATCCACTTTTTTTTATGGAAGTGTCCTCTCATGTCTCAGAAGCATGGGTCGATATTAACTAACTCACTGGCACTATCGAATCCGTAGGTTCATGGCCGCGCGGACATAAGATCTCCATATATCTCTATCCTGAGCTAATGTTTTCCAATCATTCCCTGTATAATCTAGTTCCTTCAAATCATAGTTAATATTATTCTCCCACCTCATTCTTGGTCTACCAACTGGTAGTTTTTCCCTCTGGTTTTCTTACAAAAAGCTTCCGTTCATGTCTTTCATTCCCCATTCGTGCCACATATCCTGCCTCGCTGTCTACGAGACCTAACTGTTATTATATCTGGCTTTCTATAAATACCAATGGGTCGATATTAGTCATCGAAAATCAATCGAGCCCGGCTGGGGTTGAACCAGCTATTCTCAAGACCAAAGGCAAGGAACTTAATCTCTAGATCACCGAGATCGATCTGGATATTGGTGGGAGAATAATATCCTGATAGATCTTCGTGAATTGGATATCGGTTATGGTGTCGTATAAACTGGATTCCGTTGGCTGGAAATAGGAATCAATGAAGAACCTTAGCAAATTTAACTTGAACCTGCGGGTTGCATAAACAGAAGAAATACATAGGTTAATCATTATTATCCTAATTGTTGTGATATTCCTAAATATCTTAAAGTCTGAGGTATATAAAAATATAAAAATGTCCCAAACAGCAAGGAATCTGGAATTTATCAAATTAGTTGCAATAACTGCATGAATATATATATATATATATATAATATATATATAGTCCCGCGCCGTAGCCGAGCGGTTAAGGTAGGAAGCCTTGGCGCAGAGCTACGGGACTTGCCCTGGTTCGAGTCTCCATGGGGGAAGAAATTTTCTCATGGTATTTCGGCCAGTATGGGACCGGTGCCCACCCAGCATCGTGAGGCAATTGGGTAGCTACAATAAGTAGCGGCTCCAGGTTGAGGAACCAGCTATAACGGCTGGGGGACTCGACATGCTAACCACATGTCACCCCTACACTGGCTGTTGATCATCTACCTCTGTGATTGACACATGTGGATGTGAAGGGCCAGCAGCCGGCTGGTAAAAGGGCAACCGCTGAAAAGTGGAAAGACCCTCAATCGGAATATATATATATAGGAAAAACTAAAAGTAATTTACAAACTCGTACAAAAGAACGGTTTACAAATATTAAAAACTACGGAATTGAAAAATTGGCAATTACAGCTAATAGTTTGCTAGAGAATCACATAATTGGAAGATGAAATTAAACTTTTGAAACATTTAGAGAAGCCTTTATAATTAACAGTTATTAACATTGTACCTGCGGGTTTCATAAGCAGAAGGAATAGTTACATAGGCTATCGTTATAATAATTGTTGCAATATTCCTAAATCTCTTAAAGTTTCTAGTATATATTTCTTCTACTTCATGAAATTAGGCATTTTTATCTGTTTCCACATCAAGTGGGAATTAATGAATCTTCCCATCTAGTAAATGGGCGTCCAAAACTTCTGTGTTATATTGGTTTGTGCTTTAATAACAGGGGGGATTCTATCTGTAGGCATTCTTTTAACATGTCCATACCAGTTGTTTCTCATATTGTCAATTCTATTTGTTAAATTAATTTTTTTTTCTTGTTTCCATCAAAGAGATTTAGGCGCTGTCCCCCTATAGGGAAGAAAGTGAACCATACTAACTTGATTACACTTGCTTTCGAATAGATGTCATTGGAGTGGCCCGTGGTCAGCATTTCGCCTCATACTGACATCTAGGAAACCAAGGTAGTACTAGAACGGGAAAATTCGGTAAATTTTGCTTAGAGGCCTTTTTATTCAGGCTTAAGGATCTTTTACGAGCCTGAAAATGTTCAGACTCAGGACCCTCCCGGAGGACTTGCTCCTTGGATTTTTCATCCTAAAAATCCATCGAACTCGGCTGGGTTTGAACCCGCGACCCTCGTGACCAGAGGCAAGGAGCATAACCACTAGTCCACCGCGGCCGATTAAATTAAAAATATGTTTAGTATTTTCTTCTTCTTCTTTTTCTTTTTCTTCTTCTTCCTTTCCAGGATTAGGTCAATGCGACCTGTTCCGGTCTCAAGTCCATCGTTTCCTCGGCCGTCCCAAAGATCTTTTTCCATGTGGTTTTAGGTGTTGATCTTTTTTTTGGGTAATTTTGTAGTGTCCATTCTGTTTAAATGTTCTTTACATTGGTATTTGTGCTCTTCTAGTCCATCGACTATTGAAAATATCTCCAGTTCATTGTGTAATCTATCCATGCGTGTACAACCTTTTACGGAACTTAAAAATTTCATTTCAGTGGCTTCAATGTGTGAGATACCTTTTTTTGTACGTGCCCAAGATTCAGATCCATATAAAAGTTTTTTCTAAAATCTTTATTTATTTTTCTATAAAAAATTGTCACATCTGCTACGGAACGTAAAAACATCATATATATATATATATATATATATATATATATATATATATATATATATTTTTTGAAGTTGTATACTATAGATTTTTTTTATATTCGTAATACTGAAACCTTGTAATTGATTCTACATTTCAACTTTCAGTGAACCGATTGTGATACGCACAGCAGCCCGATATAGCACAATTCAAGAATGGGATCCATCCAGCTTGAGGGCACGCGCAACCAACCGGCTTGGACACAACAGAACAATGCCTAGCTTGCTTGGAATTCCACTCCCCCGCGACCAATATAATCCTCATACAACACAGACCAGTCTTCCCTGTTCTTGTTCTGCAATGTCGCATGCGCACAATACTACCACAACATTACACCATATTTGATCATGTCTCATAGCTAACAGGCAGTGTACAAAAAAAACTGACATCGAATTAACGCTTATAGAGAAACGAACTTTACCCACAATAGTTATTTTTTTTAGACATGTTGTATACAAGGAACACCTACGCACGCTGTGGTACTTCACTAGGATGATTATATATGACATTGAATGTATGAGATATGTAACGATGATTCTGGGACAATTCTACCATGTCGAGACCAGTGGATTAGACGTTTGCATAGTCGCTGACGCTGATAACCGAGATTTGTGGGGAATCGAAGTTTTCTGAAAATTTAATTCGTTCAAGTCACCCTAAACATCCACGCCGGACATTATTTCAAAATGCGCGTGCAAATATGTCTAAACATATAACACAATAACACAAAATATGTACATATCTTAGCTGTACTCAACAAAGTATCGAAACTGGGTCTCATTTAATAAACACGTGAAGGCCTTTCGCAACATGTTCCATCAATAGCATTTATAAAGATATTTAAAATGTAAGATTTAGAAAATAAGTTAACCCTAAAATGGATTTCGGAGGCAAGAGACCAGTATTTCGTATGAAGATTGAATAACACATTATAACTTCAGAGACAAATTGAATGTAATATAAATAGATACTGCAATAAATAATAATAGGCCAAGTTTATTTACAAATGAGGGAAATTTTGAGGAAGTGGCTGAGTTCAAATACCTAGGAACAATAATTACAAATAGGAATGAGATGCACAAAGAAATTAAACATAGGCTCAATTCTGGAAATGCGTGCTATTATGCATTACAGAGACTTTTGATGTCCCAACTCCTTTCAAAAAAATGTTAAACTGAAAACATATAAAAATGTTATTCTATCAGTTATATGGATGCGAAACATAGAGTCTTACTATAAGGGAGGAAATGAGATTACGAGTATTTGAGAATAAAGATCTTAGGAAAATGTTTGGACCAAAGAGAGATGCACAGACAGGTGAATGGAGAAGACTACATAACAATGAACTACATGGTCTTTATAGGAAGCCAGATATAATAAGAACAGTTAAGTCTCATAGACTGCAATGGGCAGGACATGTGGCACGTATTGGGAATGAAAAACGTGCATGGAAGATTCTTGTAGGAAAACCAGAGGGAAAACGCCCAGTTGGTAGACCAAGAATGAGGTGGGAGAATGACATTAACTATGATTTGATGGAAGTAGATTATACAGGGAATGATTGAAAAACATTAGCTCAGGACAGGGATGTATGGAGAGCTTATGTCCGCGCGGCCATGAACCTGCGGATTCGATAGTGCCAGTGAATAAGTAAGTAATTAAGGCCTAGTTTATTTATTGTTCTCCTGAACCTAGGCTTCTCTATTCAGTTATTTCTTATTCTAAATACTTAGATCAGCCATTTGACCAATTTAAATTGACTTTTAGGGTGTTAAAATCTAAATATGGCTTCAATTGGTATAGGCCTTGTATCCTGTAAGCCCATGTTTCCCTTAACAGAGATTTAGGCTAATTTAGTTACACTTGTTTTCGTATAGATGCCAATTGAGTTTCCGTGGTCAGCGTTCCGCCTCATACTGACATCTAGGAAACAAAGTTACTACTAGGACGGGAAAATTCGGTAAATTTTGCTTAGAGGCCTTTTCATTCAGGCTTAAGGATCTTCTACGAGCCTGAAAATCTTCAGACTCGGGGCCCTCCCGGAGGATGACTTGCTCCTTGGATTTTTCCATCCTAAAAAATCCATCGGCCCCGGCCGGGTTTGAACCCGCGACCCTCGGGACTAGAGGCAAGGAGCATAACCACTAGTCCACCGCGGCCGATAAAATAACATCATACAATTATATAACGTAAAGCGTCCACCGCTGTGTTCTCGGGGTAGCGTACTGCCTTGTCACGCAGCGGGCCCGGTTCGATCCCCGGTCGGGACAGTTTTTCTGGGTGAGGTTTTTATCGGGGTTTTTCCTCACCTGTAAGACAAATGTCAGGAAAACTTTAAGGCCCAAACGGTCTCCGAAATCATACGGCCATCGCAATCATCATCATTCATATTCATCTTAGGTTAAGCTTAGGATTAGGGACTCTCCTGGCGCACCATTATCATCATCACCACCCATCATATCATCGGGGCAACTTAACCCCGCCTTCCAGCGCCCCAACCTCAGAAGTGGGTTACAAGTACGCCATGCCAGGAGAGAGACCAGGACTGTCGAAAGACAAACCTGGGGCATTTGAAAAAAATAATAAAATAAAATAAAATATATATAATCGTAAAGGTCCGTTTCCTCAACTTCTTAGACTATTAAACAATTGTATATCTTTCGGACTAGTCCCATCATCGAAAGGTAGAAGGTCGACTGATGAGGCACAGTTGTTTAATGATCTAAGAAGTTGAGGAGACGGACTTTAGGGTACGCAATTTTATATTATAAATTTGATATTGTGACTAACACCTGACGGGAATTTTAATATGAATTGTATTAATGTTGATTCAATCGATAGGAAAGTAAAGCCTTGAGTCTCAAGTCGTACACTTACGACACGTAAAAGTACCTCTCCGACCTGAAATGAGAGGGGTCCGTGACCAAAATATGTCTGTCCTTTAACCCCAGCTTGAATTTCGACACTAGTGAGTTTAGTAGTTAAAGGGCGTCGTTAAATAAAACACTATTACTACTTCATGTCTTTTGGGCTAAATGGCCGTGGTTTGGTTTTCTTAACACTCAACGTTTCGTCTACTTCTGCGGTAGACTTCCTCAGGAGTTTCTGCGTGCTCTATGACCTTACTCTTCAAATGTCTGCAGCCGACAGTTAAAGAGTAAGGAGGTCATAGAGCACGCAGAATCTCCTGAGGAAGTATACCGCAGAAGCAGATGAAACGTTGATTGTTAACCCCTAAATTGGCAAAAGACAAATGTCTTCTGCCAGTTATTTGAATGTGGCGGACCGCACTGAAAACGGATTTTTTATAACTGTTATTATTAGGTATTTTGTATAATTAGGCACACATTTAAGTGGTTTCTTTTCGTTCGTTTTCTTCTGCTTTATTTAAAATATTAAATTAATTAAACCAACTGGTGTATCCAAGAGGATACATAACGAATTTAAGGGTTAAGAAACCCAAACCACGGCCATTTAGCCTGTCGGCTGCAGACAGTTGAAGAGTAGGAATGTCATAGAGCACGCAGAATCTCCTGAGGAAGTATACCGCAGAAGCAGATGAAACGTTGAGTGTTAAGAAAACCAAACCACGGCGATTTAGCCCGAAATATATAAAATATATGAATCAAGACACCTGCCGTAAAGTCTACAATTTTACTATTACTGCTATTGTTTAATTTATTGTATTATGTATAAAATGTATCGCCCGCGGTGATATAACGGTTATGTTCCTTTGCCTCTAGTCCCGAGTATCACGGGTTCAAAGCTGACCGGGGTCGGTGGATTTTAGGATGGAAAATCCAAGGAACAAGTCCTCCGGGAGGGACTTTAAGCGTGGGTCCCGAGTCTGAAGATTTTCAGGCTCGTAAAAATCCCAAGCAGGAATAAAAAGACCTCTGTGCAAAATTTAATCCACCTTCGTCCCTTCAAGTAATACCTTAGTGTTGCCTTTAGATGTCTCATTGAAGCGATGTGCTACCCACTTGACACTCATTGAATCTGTAGGTAAATAAGCATAACTAATATTTGAAGAAAAATTATACGCTCAGACCGGGACTTGAACCCGGGACCCTTGGTTCTTTAGACCAAGGGCTCTACCAACTGAGCTACCGGAGCAAGTACCGATCTAAACGCAAATCTTTCTCTATACACGTTGTAATTTCAGCCCACTTTTTTTCTCCTCAAATATAAATGAATAATAAAAACATCGAAGCATAACTAAATTAGTTGGTTAAGAAACTCTCGCTAGAAAGCACCCGTCTCCAAGCGAGACATATGGGGTACATACAGACATTTACCTACCAGTATAAAATTGCACTCCGTAGCACAGTTGGCTAAGAAAATAGGCTACAATCCGAGATATCGTGGTTTCAGTTTTAATACGGTCAGAATTTTTAAACTTGCGTAAACCTTCTGGCGGTACCATTAACCTGGAGCCCACTCAGTCTCTAAATAAGTTATTACTGTAGGCTGGGGTAAAGGCAAGCCTTTGCACTGGGCTGACAATCCGGCTGATATATGCCTATCATTCGATTTTCTAGATATTCGATTTTCTAGATAGGCGGAGCTTTAACTTCCAACCATCCTTTCAAGTGCTTCCGCTTGTAGTGTGATCACATTAATATAATTTTACACAGGCAAATAAATACATTGAACGGCTTCCATGCGCGGACGTAGCTCAAGAGCCGTGGAGAAGGCAATACGTCTAGAGAAGATGACACTAATCAACTCCCGTAGTCCTGAAAGCGGTAAGATAGCAGCTCTATCTTCAAGATAGTTCTGAGCTGCGCTCGTAACGCAGTCAGGGCAAAATTCTAATTACTGGAAAGCTCTAAATATTAAGCCGGACGGATACAAGAGATGGACACAGCAGCTATAATACTTGGAGCCGGAACAAACCAAAATAATTTTAATCCTTGCAATAAGAAGAAGAAGAAGAAGAAGTAGAGAAATACAAATTCCATAAACATTAATGCCATTCAATCAAATAAAAGTTTTCTTAATTATTAAATCACACACATTTTAGAGGCTAAATGTATTTTCATTTTAAATATTATAACTAAAATTGAATACAAACTGTGAATTATATAAAATGAAATTTCTGGCAATAGTCAGTCAAACAGGTTTGTTTTGAATGGAATTTATATAGTTATTATACACCGAGTTTCTTTCTCCTTTCCACAGAATGTTTGGAAGTCTCATTTTTCCAGTTCCTCCAAATGTATTGGAATTCTTTTATAAAGGTCTCCAAAAGTTCAACTACCAAAAAGTAGCAACTTGTAAGAACCTGCTAAAATATTATACTTGATGATAAGATGGACAAACAGGAGTCCATCAGCTGTGAAAAATCCACTTGCTAAATAGTGAGATTGAATTTAGTCAGTGGCGTACTAATTTAATATTACTTTAACTAGTGTAGGCCTATCTATAGGCCTAATAACTACCAAAATAATACAAAATTAATGGAGTTATTATGTCATTGTGGAAAAAATATAAATATGTATAAAATAACGCTTAAATTATATAACAAAACGAAATAAAAAAATCTAAGTCGAAGGTAGGGACTCCATCGATCACACCACGGCAACGGGCTACTCAAATATATCGTTTTGAGAAAAAAATAGCATTAATAATAATAACAATTATAATTTATTTTTACTTGATGATGTTAACACTTTTACGTCACCTTGGACAAATTACATAGATACAATTATAAATAAACTATATGATAATTAAATTAATAAAATTTAGTAGAAGTTAATGAAAATGTGATCCCACTGTCCAGCGCCGTAGGTGAGCGTTTTAAGGCGTAGTGCCGTGATGCAGAGTTATGGAAATTGCACTGTTCGAGATCCCAAGGAGAAGATCTGTTCTCATGGAATTTCGGCCAATATGGAACTGGTGCATATCCAGCAACGTGAGGAATTTGGATAGCTACAATAAGTAGCGGCTCCAAGTTAAGAAAACCAGCTATAACTGCTGGAGCACACGATATGATCACCATATGCCACCCCCATACAGGTTGGATGATCGTCCACGTCTATTATTAACACATGTGGATGTGAAACCAGCAGCCAGATGATAGGCCAAATGCCTTCTAGACCTTTCGCGTCATGGAGTTAAAGTGATAGCATTATATGAATTAGGAGGCCCTTGGGAGGTAAGGTTCCCACATTTCTAGACAATCGATACGAGAAGTCAGCCGTATTGTTATTATACATCTGACTTAACTTGGCAAAGAGAGAGATGGAAATATAAGGGTAGATCCTTGACGGCTTTGGCTCAGTCACAAAACAAAGAACCCACCCTGTTGTCGGTTTTCGTCTTCCCCCTTAGCCCTATTAACATCTGGGGAAGAAACCCGACAACACTGGTGCGAGTGAGAGAGGCGAGCACAGCTGTCTCTTTCTACAATTTTCTTGCAAAGTTAAACCAGATGGACAATAGCCATGCGTGACGGGCCTTTACCCCCAGAAAAACGTCTGGTACTCATTTCTGTTATAGGCTGAGTCGATAACGGGGTCATGGTACCGAAGAAAGATTAGGTCTGTTTAAAAATCCCAATCCACCTGGACTCGAACTCGTGATCTTCCGGCTTATTGTGTATTTCCTTAACGAAAAAGGCTAACTCTAACTCTAACTCACTGGCACTACCGAACCCAAAGGTTCATGGCCGCGCGGACATAAGCTCTCCATACATCCCTATCCTGAGCTAATGCTTTCCAATCATTCCCTGAATAATCTACTTCCCTCAAATCATACTTAATGTTGTTCTCCCACCTCATTCTTGGTCTACCAATTGGACGTTTTCCCTCTGGCTTTCCTACAAGAAGCTTCCATGCATGTCTTTCATTCCCCATACGTGCAACATGTCCTGCCCATCGCAGTCTACGAGACTTAACTGTTCTTATTATATCTGGCTTCCCATAAAGACCATGTAGTTCATTGTTATGTAGTCTTCTCCATTCACCTGTCTGTTCATCTCTCTTTGGTCCAAAAATTTTCCTAAGAACTTTATTCTCAAATACTCGTAATCTCCTTTCCTCCCTTAAAGTAAGAGTCCAGGTTTCGCATCCATATAATATAACTGGTAGAATAATAGGCTAAGGAGTGCTCAATATCAGTATAAAATTAATATGATTAAATGACTGACTGACTAACTATGCCCCATTCGTTCCTCGTGGGAACATCAGTGCTTCTCAGTGGGAGTTCTTACCTATAGATGTCGACGAATGACATGTGGTTAGCACATCGCCTTCATGAGGCATCTAGTAGGCAATTAAGGTATTACTTGGATGGTTCAAGGTCGGTTAAATTTTGCACAGAAGCGTTTTTATTCAGTCTTGCGATTCTTTAACGAGTATGAAAATCTTCAGACTTAAATCCCACGGCTTAGAGTCCCTCCCGGAGGACTTGACCATCCTAAAAACCCATCGACCACGGCCGGGTTTGAACCCGCGTCCCTCGGAACTAGAGTTAAGGAACATAACCACTAGCCCACCGCGGCCGATAATGATCAAGTACTAAATATTATATAATAGCCTAATAAATATAAGCCTAGAATTTGATTGTATTATCATAAGTAATGCCACGAGTGATTTCCAAGTTATCGATAAATTCACGATGTCACGAAGTGAGGAGTAGATTTATCTAGAGAATTTGGAAATCAAGAGTGGCATTTGTTAGGACTATATAACGAATTAAATTAAGCTGTTTACTCACAAATAATTATTTAAGTATAGCTATTTTAAAATATGTATATATTTAATATAAACGGCGATGTTTGAAAACAAATAAGAAACGTTTGTTATGCTTCATTTGTTCATCACTGGAACCAGATCATATTATTTATTGGCAAAGGATCACAATATTGTAAGAATGCACCCTAGTGGAGAAAAAATGAAACACATCAAACTGTTTGTAACCAACATTATAGGTTTAATTAATTTCTGATGTCCTATGATGTAAATTATATTTTTATGGAACCTAAATTCCTGGGAAATAATACGTTTAAGAAAGTGAAAAGAGTGATTTCTTTTTAATGTGGTATAATCTACGAATGTTTTTTTCTATTATATCCCGCAAGCAGTATCTATTTACATTCGTGCACTATATCTATACAATCTAATAGCCGTATTTCTTAGAGAGTCAGTCACGGCAAAATAATGATCTGACCTATTCAGAATGTTAAAAAGGAGGAGCTTGATTTTAATATGACAAAATTCTTCTTCTTCTTCTTCTTCCTTTCATGTGATAGACCTAGTGGTCTGTTACGCTCTCAATCCAATGTTTGAAGGGTCTGCCCAAAGATCTCTTGCTTGGTGGCTGGTAATTTAAGATTTGACGTGGTATTATTGTTGTGTTCATTCTTCTTACTTGAGATTTCCAATTGTTTCTATATTTTTGTACATATTCCATTACTGATACTGTTTATAATTCTTTGAGAATCTCAGAATTCCTTTTATTGTCTGTTCTTGAGTAACCCGCAGTACGTCTCATAAATTTCATTTCTGCCGCAGTTAGTCTTTGTTCATCTACACTGCGAATTGTCCAGGCCTCACTGCCGTAACAAAATATGGGTCATAAAATTAAACTGATAAAATCAAGGTGAAAAAAGGACTGTGATTGGTTATAAATCAAAATTCATTGAAACATGATTGGTCATTGACTCCCATTTGCGGCATTAGTTAAATAGTCTTCTTCTTCAGTTCTTGGTTTAGGCAAGAGTTGTCTGTTCCATCTTCACTAATAGATCTAAGACCATCTCTTCCGAGGACGTCCGACATCTCTTCTTCCTCTTGGAAAATAATGGAAGATTTTATTTGGTAATCTTCTTTCTTCCATTCTTTCTACATGTTCTTTCCACTGTATCTTGTTGTTAAATATCTTTTCTTTTATGGAGTAGATCTGCAGTTCTTCACGGATATCCCAGTTAAATAGTCAGAGAAATAATTCAACAAAATAATTTTTAATTGTTAGTGAATGGATTAGTTCAATATACAGAAGGCTATGCAATTCCAAATATGGATAGCGAGAAAAAGTAACGTATGGGATACGCCACTGATGAGTCGCCAAGTGTTTGAAAGACATGTAGGCTAGTAGTGTCAATTGTCACCAAAAGAAGACATGTGAACTGCGCACCAGGTGGAGACCGAATTCCTCGGCTTGGTGGAGGACCTAAGACCCGAGGAGTCTGATAACAACACAACGGTCTGTTCTCCTGAAACCATGGGCTTGATCACGTTTTTGATAAAGTACTCCTCCGAGTTTATTCATTATTTCAAATCGTGACGGAATCTGTTGTCATAAGCTCGGGTGCTAGCCTACTTGCACCACGAACAAGTCCTACAGCAATGTTTCCCAATGTTGGCCCTCATTTCCAAGTACTGCAATACCCATGTTTCCTTCCAACTTATTATTTGTTTTCATTTATATTATTTTTTCCACAAAATAATTCAAGGATACATTATATTGCGAACAACAAGACTCAGGAAATGATCCGAATGGACTAGTGGTTGTCCAATGTTCGGGAGCTTTGAAGACGAGATACATATATTAGGAAAATGTAACGATTTGGAATATTGGAAGCGTCAGTTATTACCGGAAAGATTTCTAAATTCAAATCGTGAAAGACTGGCATGCTACGAGTTATTGATAAGCTCAGAAAATTGGATAAACTTGGGTAAATGTCTGGACAAAACGCGGAAAATGAGAACAACACTTATTCATGAATAAATAAATATGTTAAATTGCAATATCATTAATTCTTAATAATTCTACATAACCAATTTAATGTATAATGTAATTGTATTGTTATGTAATTGTAATATTATTGTGTTTTCTTTTTTGTTTTAAGTTATATTATTACCAACATTATCTTATTGTGTCCACCGCTGTGGTCTCGAGGTAGCGTGTTGCCTTGTCACGCAGCGGGCCCGGGTTCGATCCCCGGTCGGGGCAGTTTTTCTGGGTGAGGTTTTTATCGGGGTTTTTCCTCACCTGTAAGACACATGTCAGGAAAACTTCAAGGCCCAAACGGTCCCCGAAATCATATGGCCATCACCCTTATCATTATCATTTACCATTATCATTATCATCATCGGGAAGCTACCACACCTACACAATTCCCTAGTAAAGCTGCAAGCATAGCATGAAAATGCTATGATTGCAGTGAAGGACCTGCCTTCGGGCAGAATTACTATGGATGGATCTTATTGTAACGGACTGTCAACAGCACGTACGGTTTACTGCCCGTGCGACCAATATTTGTAAATAACATTGTATGTATCTTACTTTTAGTCTAATGAAGTCCTTATGTATCTACCAAACTCTCTTCCGGTTCCGAGGTTCATGGGTTCAAACTTAATCGGGGCCATGGATTTTTAATGCGAAAATTTGCAAGAAGGGCTTTCATCGGAAGGGAAGGGAAGTAAAATATTCCCCTTATCATAGATTTACGCCGTGATACCGGAGAACCTGCGCCCAGTTAGAAAATGGCTATACGAGTTGTGTATGAATGCCCGATCTGTCAAAATCTGTTTTATGATAACAGGCTAAATAACACTATAGAAATATATTTCCAATTCGGACAAAGATAATATTAGAAAATAAACCAATAGAACTAGTGGTAAGATATAACTTCCTAGTTTGCGAAATATCATACACAGCGGAAACAGATATAAATAACAAAATAAATAAGTTTAATTATATAACAGGGACACTAAAAATAACTTTGAAAAATAAAGCCAGGAAAGACTCTATAATAAAATTATACAAGACAATGGCAGTGCCTATTATTACTTACGGCTCCGAAACATGGACAGTGACAACACAACAATCTGCCAGAATACAAGCTGCTGAAATGAAACTCCTCAGACCAATAGCAGGATATCCAAGAACAGACAAAAAACATAACACAGAAATAAGACAACTAAAAGTAGAGGAATTAAACACAACAATAATGGAATATAGAACAAACTGGAAAGAACACTTGGCAAGGATGACTGAGAATAGAATGCCAAAAGCAGCATACAGCTATTCACCACGAGGAAAAAGAAGGTTGGGAAGACCAAGGAAAAGATGGAAACAGCAGCGATTTGGAGCTGGAACAGGCTAGTAAATAAGCCTAAAATATGTTTTATTTACATTAAAATATAACAAAAACAATGGGCCTATAATAGGCCTACAATAAACCTACACAACCTTGCCATATTTGGGGCTTAAAAGGCCTAATTCGAGCCCATAATTTGTTCTGATCTAATCTAGATTAACGGGCGTATGAGAGCCTGAAGTATATAAAAAGAGGTCTGTGTGCAGAATTTTCTCAGCCTCAACACTCCCTAATTTGAATTACGACGCTAATGATCTGAATAGCTGAAAAACATCAATTAAATAAAACTACCTACTCTTGAGCTCGCGGACATAAGCTCTCCATACATCCCTATCCTGAGCTAATGATTTCAAATCATTCCCTTACATTTCACCACTCTTAAATCATGATTAAAACTATTCTCTCATCTCATTCTTGCCTATCTACTGGACGCCTTCCTTCTGGTATAATTATACGATAAGTTTCCATGTCTCTTTCCAGTTCCCCATTCGCGCCACTTGTTCTGCCTAACGCAGTCTACGAGACATATCTGTTTTTATTATATTTGATTACTCATAGACATCATTTAGCTCCTGTAATGTAATTTTCTCCATTTTCTTGTCTGTTTGTTTCTTTGGACGAAAAATATTATTCATAATATTTATTTTCAAACTCTTATAATATTGTATCCTCCCTTAATGCAAGAGACCATATTTCACAACTATATAACACAACTTCAAAAATAATAGTTTCTACAGTTTTAGTTTAACATTTAAGGGAGAAGAATTTTGTAAAAAAAATAATTTATACTGACTAGCCTAAAATGAACATTTAAAATACAGAGCTACAAAAGCAAAATCTCCAACCCATTGTGATACTTAGTGATGGTTCTTTATTAGTACGGGGACACATGAGTACCTCTGGAGTTGGGAAGTCGGGACCTTGCATTTTATCGATAGTGTGATGGATCACAAACAGTATATGAACATACTGAAGACCAATCTTCATACCTCTGCAGAGGAAATATGGATTGAACAAGGTTTTGTATTTATGCAAGATAAAGATCTCAAACACATCGGTTTCAATACGCGTTTATGGATTTTGTATAACACACCAAAGTACATGGAAACGCCTCTCTAATCTCCGAACATAAACCCCCATTGAGAATTTATGGGAACATCTGAAAAGGAGAATTCATTCGAGGCAGGATTCCAACAAGCAAGATCTGAGAAACGCTTTGAAAGAAGAATGGAGAAATATACATTCTTCAGTAACTTCAAATTTAGTCGGGTCGATGCTACGTTGTCCTCAAGCCATCTTGGAATCAAAGAAGCATCCAATCAAGCATTGAACTCAAAAAAGTAAAGACTCAAAACAGTCATTTTATGAGATTGTACCAATACTTTTTGTTGGTTAATTTTTGTTGTTCATCTACAAATTATTTTTTTACTCGTTAATTGTCATGTTAAAACAGAGGGAACTGCATGTATTTAACTTCATAGGGTTCAATTTAAAGGTGTATATTTTTGTTTTTGTACGTAGTGAAGAAATAATGGAATTATTTATTTCTGTCTATGTTTTTTTAAGTGTACCAATACTTTCTGCACTAACTGTATATATTTACAAGCATTGGAGCATAAAGTTCTTAGGAAAAATTTTGGACCAAAGAGAGATGAACAGACAGGTGGATGGAGAAGACTACATAACAGTAAACTACACAGTCTATATAGGAAGCCAGATATAATAAGAACAGTTACGTCTCGTAGACTGCAATGGGCAGGACATGTGGAACGAATGGGGAATGTTAAGAGGTGCATGGGAGCTTCTTGTAGGAAAACCAGAGGGAAAACGCCCAGTTGGTAGACCAAGAATGAGGTGGGAGAATAACAATAACTATGATTTGAGGGGAATATATTATATAGGGAATGATTGGAAAACATTAGCTCAGGATAGGGATATATGGAGAACTTATGTCACGATAGTGCTAGTAAGTTATATATAGATGTTATAACTATATTTTTGACAATTGGCAATGAAGGCAAATATGATACGAAAAGAAAAATGAATGCTTGAGTCAGGATTTGAACCCCGAGTCTCTAAACGTACAGAGTTTAGAGACTCGGGTACAAATCCCTACTCAAGCATTCATTTTTCTTTTCATATCATGACAGACGTACAGAGTTTAGAGACTCGGGTACAAATTCCGACTCAAGCATTCATTTTTCTTTTCATACCATAGCCCTATATAGCCAAATTATAATGGCAACATGAATATATATATATATATATATATATATATATATATATATATACATACATATTTCCTTACAAAAAATAAAAACAAACAAACTGTTTTCACTTTTTCCCCTTTTTGTTTGACACTTTCAATTTTTTAAATTATGGCTCCAATGATTTGAGTAATTAAACAATCGCTTAAATTAAAATTCTACCTATCTGGCTATCAACAAGATACACTTAGATCCATGTAGCCAAATTATAACTTAGACAACACAAAAATGTAGACCTATGCATACGTCACTTTTTTTTCCCTTCTACATTAATAAAAAATAAACCATCCTTTCCCCCCCCCTTTTTTTGTCTAACTTTTTCATAGTTTTCCTTTTCCATAAACACAATCATAGGACACACAACCAGACATAAGGTGAATATATAAATCCCCCTAACTGTACCCGCATCGCCGATAAGGAAAGGATCGACCTATAAGCTATCGGTCCAAGGGGGGAGTACAGTAGGTCTTCCAAAAAGAAGGTAACGTATAAGAATGAGAATATTAAAATAAGCAGAACAAATTAAATAGCAATATCAATAAATAAGTCAAAAGTAATGGCATGTATTGGTAAATATGGAATTAGATCAAAAATTGTACTGGATAACAAAATAATAGAACAAGTATCACATTTCCAATATTTAGGATGTGATATAACTTAGAAAATAAAGATATAGAAAATAAAGTAAATAAATTTCAGGCTATTTGTGGAACCATAAAAAGAACCTTAGGTCGGAAAACAAGGAAAGATACGAAACTTAAATTATATAAAACAATGGCTGTTCCTTTGTTGTTGTATGGAAGTGAAAATTGGATAATGAAATCAAGGGATAAAAGCAGGATACAGACTGCGGAAATGCTGTTTTTACATAATGTGAAAGGATGCACAAAGAATAAGGAATAAAACTATACGAGAATAATTAAATATATATAAAATTGAAGATAAAATCGGCGAAAATAATAAGAAATGGACAGAAAACTTAATGAGAATGAACAACGAAAGAATACCAAAAAGAACCTTCCTGTATAATCCCAGAGGAACAAGAGATGTTGGCCGACCACGTAGAAGATGGACTCCATTTTTAACTTCGCCGGAACAGGCTGCATAGCCTAAACCTTGTAGTAGAAGAAGAAGAATTAAATAGCAATAACTTTTTAAAATTTTAAATCCAGGTTTAGAACTGTTGTATAGTGATTCCTTAATGTATCCTTTGAATGAGGCGACTTATGCCTACTCTAATCAAAATTAATCTAGAAATATAGAGCTATATTTTATAATAGAAATCTAACATTTGCCTTCACTGAAGTTCCCCACAAGATTTTTCTTTCCAGATATGAAACTCAGTTATTTGAAGGTAGTGTAGACATGCAAATTTTCTTAAATGTACCATACTTGTAGCCCGTTTCACAGGTTTGGAATTACACCTGCACCATCTTCCCATCTCTGAGAGTTCTTTTACCTCGAGCAAATACCACTCCCACCTTCCAGAATGGCCTTGGTCTCCATATACTAAGCGGGACAACATAAGCCACCCACAATCGCCCTGTTTCAAAAGAAAAAACGCAGAGCACACAAAGAAAATAGATCTAGATTCATTCAGCGCAAAAGAATATCCCCCCTTCCCTTCCTCCAACCTTTTCGTGCACCTTCAGCTCTTTAAATGAAGACCAACAAGTTTAAAAGACCGAACATGCAACCTGCAACCATTCAATGCTTCAAGATGAAGAAAAAACTAGCACCTAACCTATTTTGTGTATACATCACAGGAAGTATCCATCTTTTTAATCTTTGTTCTTCAGGTGCGATGGGCTCTTTTGAAGAGAGAATCTAGAAGAAATATCTCCTTTCTCTTTCTGTATTTTATTTTCCTTTGTAGACAATTTTCTTCCTGTCTTGCATTAAAGTAGAACATTATC
Organism: Diploptera punctata; assembly: GCA_030220185.1. Lineage (NCBI taxonomy): Eukaryota > Metazoa > Arthropoda > Insecta > Blattodea > Blaberidae > Diploptera > Diploptera punctata. The sequence goes on along the minus strand of JASPKZ010003825.1, from coordinate 231,711 downwards.
CTATCTGTTCCGGGGTCTTCTTTAAAGGAATAACATGGAATAACATTAGTTTAGCCCCTTGCTGTGAGCCCCTTGTCTCAGATTACATGAACAGGTCCCGTCGTCGCCATCATTATCTTCTCGTGCTCTCCATTATTACGCTTTTTCCCAATATTTCGATCTTTTACCTGCTCTATTATGTCTTTAGTTGATGCTCTTTTCATGATTTCCTCGGTATTTAGACTGCTAAGATATGAGTGACCTCTTGTGACCTCTAAAACTGAAAAGAATTCCCATGGAAACCTTCCATAAGGAAGATCTCAAGATCATGTTGCTCTTGAGGATACCGTAAATAAACTCGTGTATCAGAATAATAATTTCAAAGTTATTGGTATTTATAACTTACTAACTCACTCGCACCATCGAACCCGCAGGCTCATGGTCGCGCGGACATAAGCTCTCCATACATCCCTTCCTGAGCAAATGTTCTCCAATCATTCCGTGTATAATCTACTTCCCTCAAATCATAGATAATGTTATTCTCCCACCTCATTCTTGGTCTACTAATTGGGCGTTTTCCCTCTGGTTTTCCTACAAGAAGTTTCCATGTACGTCTTCCATTTCCCATTTGTCCTACTTGTTCTGCACATCGCAGTCTACGAGATTTAACTGTTCTTACTATACCTGGCTGGGCACGCCGTAGCGTAGTGGTTAAGGCACTGAGCTACAAGCCGGAGGGTCGAGGGTTCAAGTCCCGTTGGGGTCAAGATTTTTAAACTGACCCAAACCCTCTGGCGGCACTATGGCCCTGGGGTCGACTCAGCCTCTAACGGAAATGAGTACCAGACGCTTGTTCTGGGGGTAAAGGCAGCCGTCACGCAGGGCTGACAACCCGGCTGACATAAAGTGCCGATTGTCTAGAAAAAGTGGGAGCCTTAACTTCCTACTACCCCAAGGGCCTCCGAGCCTGTTGTGGGATCACTTTACTTTACTTTTTTTTTATTATATCTGGCTTTCTATAAAGGCTGTGTAGTTCACTGTTATGTAGTTTTCTCCATTCACCTGTCCATCTCACTTTGGTTCAAAAATGTTCCTAAGAACTTTATTCTCAAATACTCGTAATCTCCTTTCCTCCCTTAAAGTAAGATATCCATGTTTCGCACCCATATAATATAACTGGTAGAATAATAGTTTTATATATTTTCAGTTTAACGTGTTTTGAAAGGAGTTGGGACGTCAAGAGTCTCTGTGTCGCATATTTAACACCATAAACTAAATTAACTGTTAATTTAAATTTAAAATGCATTTTTATTGCAGAATAATGTCCACATTTTCAGCCATAAAAAATTAATGAGCATAAAATAATTATTGACGTCTCAGGGTTACGTCGAAGCCTCGGAGGATAACGGGTCTGGATTCGATCCGCACTCAAGAATAGTTCCCTGTGTTATTTTTTAAGGGGTGGGGTTTCCCTCGCTTTAAAAGCAAATGCGGGAAACTTTAAGGAAAAAATAGTCCTCGAACATAATTTGGCCTTCAGAATCACCTATCACAATCGCTTAGTATAGTATGAATGTAGAACTATGAGTAAATGGTGTGCATTCACTTAAATATTTATATCGTCTCGGAGATGCGCCTGGCATCGACCTGATCACTCATTCGGGGAGGCTTTCCACGCCTTTATGTGGTCGAAAAGTAGTCTATGTATGTGATCCACAGTTAAAATCCCTCTCCCGACAGGTCGTGTCCCTATAAGGCCTGGATGGCGAGTGGCACTTAAAAGTACCTATAGGGTAAGGCGAAATGTTAAACTGCGTTAATAGAATATATATGATATGAAAAGAAAAATTAATGCTTGAGTCGGGATTTGAACCCGAGTCTCTGAACTCTGTACGTTCAACGCTCTAACGACCTGAGCTATCCAAGTATTCCAACACAAACATGCATTTTTAACACAAACATATATTTTTAAAAATGTATGTTTGTGTTTGAATACTTGGGTAGCTAAGGTCGTTAGAGCGCTAAACGTACACAGTTTAGAGACTCGGATTTAAATCCCGACTCAAGCATTCATTTTTCTTTTTATATCACATTTGCCTTCAATGTCAAATGTCAAAAATATAGTTATAATATTATATCGGTCTTACTAATAAAAATCTCTAATACAGGCTTTCATCAGTTGTTTAATTATACAATATATAAGCCTTATGTAGATCACGTATAATTTCCTTACTAATAAACGTTGTGCAGGAGCTATGTAACAAAACAACTGTTATGCACAATACGTCACATATTCGTCATCATAATGACGTCAGAACAATATTACTCGCAGTTCGTAACAGAAATAAAACAACATCAACTAGTGATTAATTGTGTAAGAAATGAATATGGATAAGAATTAATAGAGATTCCCTAATTGAGGAGGTACGGAAAAAATAAGTGTGTTTTAATTTATATACATTTCCCTTTACGCTATGTCAAATAAAACGTAGAATTGGTTTCACAGATAATGTGCTGCCATCTAACGTCAAGAATTTCGACCAATTCTTGGAAACTAATAAAAGCTTTCCCCATTACTTATGAATTATATGCAGTGTTTTAGGATGCGTTAGAAAACGTTCAAAATAGTAGGAAATGTTACCGACAACAAAATATCATTTCAAGCGAAAAAAAAAATCACTATAGTTTGACCAGGGATCGAACCTACGACCTCACGCACATAGTCAGAAGCTCTAACCACAAGACAACCAAGTTAACATGTATCGCCTTGCAATAATCGTACCTCTATACTTTTTTTCGATTGAGGGTCTTTCCACTTTTCAGCGGTTGCCCTTTTACCAGCCGGCTGCTGACCCTTCACATCCACATGTGTCAATCACAGAGGTAGATGATCAACAGCCAGTGTAGGGGTGACATGTGGTTAGCATGTCGAGTCCCCCAGCCGTTATAGCTGGTTCCTCAACCTGGAGCCGCTACTTATTGTAGCTACCCAATTGCCTCACGATGCTGGGTGGGCACCGGTCCCATACTGGCCGAAATACCATGAGAAAATTTCTTCTCCCATGGAGACTCGAACTAGCGCAAGTCCCGTAGCTCTGCGCCAAGGCTTCCTACCTTAACCGCTCGGCTACGGCGCGGGACACCTCTATACTTAAATACATTTTTATATCGGTGTGTGTGTTATGTATAAAAGATGCAAGAAAGTTCTCTTAAAATAATATTATGAAGCATTTAAACTACATTCAGGTTAAATCTTGTCTACAGCAATTATTGTAGAACATATCCTTTTTGTGATTCAATGTTCAATTTTAAAAATATTGTTAGGCCTAATCGAGAATGAGTGTAACGAAAGGCATTTTATGATGCCTTTATTTTCCTACCCAGAGCTTTATTAATATTATTTATGCCCTGTACATCCATCAAACAGCCGTTAAAGTGTTGCATTTTGGGTTAAATTTAAGGAAACTTTCATCAATATCATAAGAAAACAATCAGTTGATCTTGATGTCCGACATTTTGTCTAGTTATAGAATCCTTAAACAAGGCTGGAGGCATGTATAACGATTCCCATGTAAAGTTGTACACCTCTTCTACACTGAACAGCTAATACAGTGTTTATTAGTAAGAATTTTCAACTGAGATGTGTATAAACCTTGTATAAAAGTTATATATGGATTATTAGTAAGAGAGTATATATATTGTGGAAAGCAACGGGAAGCTACCATACCTATAATTTCCTAGTAAAGCTGCAATCATAGCATGAAAATGCTATGATTGCAGTGAAGGACCTGCCTTCAGGCAGAACTAATATGGATGGATATATATATATATATATATATATATATATAACCGGTAGTCCACCGCTAATCCCGAGGGTCGCGTGTTCAAACCCAACCGGGGCCGATATTTTTTTTAGAATGTAAATATCCAAGGGACAAGTCCTCCGGATGAACTTTAAGCCATGGGTCGTGAGTCTGAAGATTTTCAGGCTCGTAAAAGAACCGCAAATCTTAATAAAGAGATCTCTGTGCAAAATTTAACAAACTTGTATCCATCCAAGTAATGCCTTAATTTTCTACTATACGTTTCATTGAGGCGACATGTTAACCCATATCACTAGTAGATATCTTTAGGTAAATAACAGTAACTACATTAGTTTGGTTAATGAACTCCCGCTAGCGAGCACCCTAATTCCTACGAGGGTCAGTACAGGGTATAAACAGGTTTATGAAGACGTCTTATTTTGTAGCATCGCCCCGCGCCATAGCCGAGAGGTTAAGGCAAGAGGCATTGGCGTAGAGCTACGGGATTTTCGCGGGTTCGAGTCTCCATGAGAGAAACAAATTCTCGTGGAATTTTCGGCCAGTATGGGACCGGTGCCAACCCAGTATCATGGGGAATTTGAGTAGCTACAATAAGTAGCGACTCCAGGTTGAGAAAACCAGCTATAATGGGGGACCCGACATGTTACCCTTACACTGGCTGGATGATCGTCTACCCATGTGATTAGCACATGTGGATGTGAGGCCAGCAGTCGGATGGTAGGCCAAGGGCCTTCTATGCCTGTCGCGCAATGTGGTTTTTGTTTATTTTGTAGCATCTCTTGTTGAAGCTGAAAATAAGTTGCGCGTGAGTTGTTTAACACGGGATTCAACTTTACTTCAACAATACAACCAAAAGTGTCCACTTACTCAATTTACCAGGACTTAAAATAAAGATAGCATCGTGATCTGAGCTTATACATATCGTTTACAAGACGTTCATTAAAAAGTCATCAATCAAACTTGCCGGTGAGGCTTGTAATACAAGAGGCCTGCTTACTTATTAATTCTTATAGAACCATTCTTCTTCTTCTTTTTCCTTTCCAGGATTAGATCAGTGTGACCTGTTCCGGTCTCAAGTTCATCGTTTCCTTGGCCGTCCCAAAGATCTTTTTCCATGCGGTTTGTAGGTGTTGATCGTTTTGGGTAATCTTGGATTATCCATTCTGTCTAAATGCTCTTTCCATCGGTATTTGTACTCTTCTAGTTTATCAACCATTGAAAATATCACCAGTTAATTTCTTATTGATTAATTATGTAATCTATCCATGCGTGTATATCCTTTTACGGATCTTAAAAATTTCATTTCAGTAGCTTGAATGTGTGAGATATATATTTTTTGTAAGTACCCAAGATTCAGATCCATATGAAAGAACAGGAACAGCCATAATTTTATAAAACCTGAGCTGAGTTTCTCTTCGAGTCTTTCGGAAGGTTCTTCTTGTGGTGCCACACATCATTTGACATCGGTTTAATTTATTATGTATATCCCAATCATAGCTATATGTTATATCTGACCCAAGATAGTTAAAATGTGCTATCTGTTCTATTATTTCATTATTGATTACTCTTTCGCTCTGACTGTCACTTTGCCTTGAAAAGCCATAATGTTAGTTTTTGAGGTTGAAAGTTTAAGAAAGTCCTAATTGATTCAACGTGTAAATGGCTCTTTGTAAATCATCCTCTGACTTCTGTATAGAACCATGTCTTCCAAATAAGTCAAGATTACCAGACAGTTTTACTTAGGCCTATATACAGGAATCACAAGTAAATGTTCACGTCTTAAAATGATCAAGTCCACCGCTGTGGGTTAAGGACAGTATCATTCTCTCACATAAGTGGGTTCATAAAAAAAACCGAAAAAAAGTTAATCGAATGAGATATTAACGTTGAATATTTAACTCATACCCCAAATGGGAGTGAATGACCAATCATGTTTCAATGAATTTTGTCTTACTAGCAATCACAGTCGTGTTTCAGCTCGATAATTATCGAATTTTGATTACCAAAATATAGAAAGCTACTCGTTTTAATATTCCGAACAGGTCAGAACATTATTTTGCAGTGACTGACTCTCTAACAAATATACTCTTCTTCACTTCACGGGCTAGGCAAAAATTACCTGTTCCGCCTCACAGTTGTTCCGTCCATCTTTTCACTGGCCTTCCTCTTGGCTTCTAAGTTAATGCTGCTCTAGGTAATCTTGTTATATTCATTCTTTCTACATGTGTAAACCATTTCTCTCTATATATTGTTTGATTTTCTCATTCAATGGATATATATTTAACTCTGTTCTTATATCTTCATTCTTTATCCGAACAAATACGTTGAATATAACAAATAATGAACAGATTCCTTTGACCTGCACATTTGGTAATTGTGTGTTCAATAATTTTGTTTTTAAATACTGATTTTACTGAGTTGTTTCCGAACAAATGAATTAATAACCCATAATGTTGGTTATAATATGTAGTTTGACGTGTTTCATTTTTTCTCCACTAGGATGCATTCTTACAATATTGCGATCCTATTTGGTAATAAATAGTATGATCAAGTTGCAGTGATGAACAAATGAAACATAACCAAACAGTTTTCATTTGTTTTCAAACATCGCCATTTACATTAAATATATACATATTTTAAAATAACTATATTAAATAATGATTTGTGAGTAAACAGCTTAATTTTAATAGTTAGAGGATCCTAACTAATAACACTCTTTATTTCCAAATTCTCTAGATAATTTGGAAATCACTCGTGGTATTACTTATGACAAGTTTGTGGAATTGATAAAAGAGTTAATATTATCGGCGTTTTTCCTCATCTGTATGACAAACGTCAGAGGATTATAGGAGATAGACAATTTTATACCCGCTAAATCTCTTGTTACCCCTATGCATATTCTACCAGAATGCATTTTTTAATATGCTATTTCAGAAACATTCCAAATAAATTAGATGCAGTTATTGTATTTGCAATATCCATTACAATTATATTTATCCTCCCTGTATTCAATTCTAATATTCAGGAATTCAATTCTACCTTACCAATAAAATTATATTAGGCATATTCTGAACTATAATAAATAGAGTAAATGTATTGACATGAATTGGAGCTCGGCCAGTTGAAGATCCTTACATCATAACTGGACGATTATTAGCAGTCTTGTATTTTTGTTATTACACTATTAATTCACTGATTATTAAAATATGAGATAAAATAATAAAATAACTTAAATCTTAGGAAATTACTGTGTTTTGAAAGCACATATTATAGGTTCAACTGCTCTTATAACGTAATATTTTAATTAAACATAGGCCAACCTCACTTTATTTCTATTTTGAGTATAATGAGAGATATATAAAAATTAACCCCATAAAAATATATTAAGTAATTCAAAGGTAAGGTTAAAAAACTTTTTTCAAGCTAAATACATTAATTTGTTATAACGGTATCCAGGTAAAGTTCCATGTAAATAATATAAAAGAAACCAATCATAATTTCAAATAAAAAATAGCAAATTTACATCATACGCAAGAAAAAGTTACAAAATAATGTATTTTAACAAAAATATTCATGCATACTAGCTAAAAAATATATTGGTAAAACATTGGTGGAATCTGTTGCAATGTACGGAAGTGAGGTATGGACAATCAGTAAGTACTACAAGAATAGACTAATAGCTCTAGAAATGGATTATTTACGAAGAAGTGCCAGAAAGTCTAAATTAGAACGTGTCACAAATAAGGAAATTAGAAACATAATGGAAGCAGAAGAAAGCATAATTGAAAGAATTGAGGAGAAGGAATTAAAGTGGTTAGGACATGTTTTAAGAATGGAAGATGAGCAATGGCCGAAGCAACTATATGAATGGCATCCGAACAGAAAGAAGAAAAGAGGAAGACCAAGGTTAACATGGAAGGAAACATGAAGACAGTAATGCAAGTTAGAGGGCTAAACATCGAAAATGCCCAAGACCGTAGGCTTTGGAGGTTTGGCACGGGAAGACGGCAGCAGCTGTAAAAACCCGAAGATAGATAGAGATAGATTATTATTATTATTATTATTATTATTATTATTATTATTATTATTATTATTATTAAGCTGTTAGTTTATGCTGATGATGTAGTACTACTGGCCGATAGCGAGGAGATACTAAAGGCCAACACGCACACACTATTGAGTAACACTAAGAAATTAGGACTGGAAATAAATATCAGTAAAACTAAAAATATGGTCACACGTAGAAATTCAGTATATAATGGAAATGGACAGCTAATGACAAATGAGGGAAATTTTGAGGAAGTGGCTGAATTCAAATACCTAGGAACAATAATCACAAATAGGAATGAGATGCACAAAGAAATTAAACATAGGCTCAATTCTGGAAATGCATGCTATTATGCATTGCAGAGACTTTTGATGTCCCAACTCCTTTCAAAAAACGTTAAGCTGAAAATATATAAAACTATTATTCTACCAGTTATATTATATGGGTGCGAAACATGGACTCTTACTTTAAGGGAGGAAAGGAGATTACGAGTATTTGAGAATAAAGTTCTTAGGAAAATTTTTGGACCAAAGAGAGATGAACAGACAGGTGAATGGAGAAGACTACATAACAATGAACTACATGGTCTTTATAGGAAGCCAGATATAATAAGAACAGTTAAGTCTCGTAGACTGCGATGGGCAGGACATGTTGCACGTATGGGGAATGAAAGACGTGCATGGAAGCTTCTTGTAGGAAAGCCAGAGGGAAAACGCCCAGTTGGTAGGCCAAGAATGAGGTGGGAGAACAACATTAACTATGATTTGAGGGAAGTAGATTATACAGGGAATGATTGGAAAGCATTAGCTCAGGATAGGGATGTATGGAGAGCTTATGTCCGCGCGGCCATGAACCTTCGGGTTCGATAGTGCCAGTGAGTAAGTAAGTAAGTAAGTAAGTATTATTATTATTATTATTATTATTATTATTATTATTATTATTATTATTATTATTATTATTATTATTATTACATGTGGAGCTGAAGTTTGGAAATTCAACAAAAACTCAGAACAAAAACTTATGTCGATGGAAATCGATTTCTTGAGAAGAGCAGCAAGATGTTCAAAATTAGACACAATAAGAAATACTGTCATAAGAGAAAAAATGAATATTGGTTATCCAATAGTAGATTATATACGGTATAAGCAATTAAATTGGTATGGGCACGTACGACAAATACAAGAAGAAAGATTACCCTGGAAAATATTGGAATGGTGTCCACCTAGAAGAAGGAGGAGAGGAAGACCTCGAAACTCGTGGATGCAGGATATAAACACTGGAATAAGAGCAAGAGGACTGGAGGACATGGATTGGATGGAGAGAGACGAGTGGAAAATAAAACTTTAGGCACAGAAAGATGTGTAAGCATTAAAAGTCTGCATATAAATAAATAAAATTATCATCATTATTATTATTATTATCCAGAGCATGGATTATAAGGTTGTTTTAATTTTAAATGCAAATGTATTGTGTAATGCGTGAGTGGAATACAAGAAAAACGTAGAATATAAACTAGTGTCTGCGATAGTACACAGATAAAATGTAGTTTGTGTTCAATCTGCGGTATCTGTGAAGTACTGTATATGCGTTAGATGCTCAGCACTGCGTAACAGGAGACTGGTATGTTGGGTCCACCCACCGGTTCACCTGTCTTTCTTTCGTGATGGGAGAGTGCATGCCTTCACTTTTCTTTGAAGTGTTTTCGGCATCGCTGGGAAAGTACTCTAATGTTTTATCCTCGAAGGTATGTTCCGTCTGTTCATGCCTGCCGATCAGCCTCAATGCTAAGTGAAATTCAACTCTCATGACAAGCGTAGTTTAATTTCAGGACCGCTTTGTGGTAGGTCTTTGTCTTGTAGACAATAAAACGGAATGTTTTATTTCATTAAGCTGCCTCTTTAAATTAAGGAACGTATCATCTAGATCTTGAAGTTTCCTTATGCATACAGAAAATTAATATAGTCTATAATAAGCTCAGATATTCATAAAAATGTCACTAAGATTAAACAGACTCACGCACCAAAATGGACACACTAACATAATTACATGAAATTAAAATATTTTACACAGGCTAAACAGAGGCGGTTCTGGTTTCCAACAAATATTTGATTTTTTTTTTATTATTTTGAGAATTTTCCTCATCATTGAGAGGTTTCTCCAACCAATATTAGTAATTAACATGAACTAAAATAAATAAATAAATATAAATGACTACGGACTTATTTGTTTGCAACAAACATTCACAATTTTCCCTTAATTAAAATTATCCATCGTTCTCTGTCCTCCGTGTCATCTGTTGCACCATATTTCCACACTTAATTTTGAATGTTGTTCTTCCAGGCTGTTCTTGGTCTTCTTTTCTGTACCTTCTCTCAATTTTCCATGTATAGACGGCATTTGGTTACTCTTCCATCCTGCATTCTTCTTACGTGCCCATACCATTTTAGGCTTCTGTGTTCAATCTCATCCATTATATTTCTTTCTGCATTCATCCATTTTCTAATTTCTGTATTTCTAATTTTTTCCAGTCTATAGGCCTATTTGATTATTTAAAAAGACAAGATAATAATCTTGTAAGAGCTCTTGTTTCCCTTAACAGAGATTTAGGCGCTCTCCCCCTGCAGGGAAGAATTTGAACCATACTAATTTAGTTACACTTGTTTTCGTATAGATGCCATTTTTTTAGTGGTCCGTGGTCAGCGTTCCGCCTCATACTAACATCTAAGAAACCAAGGTAGTACTAGGACGAGAAAATTCGGTAAATTTTGCTTAGAGGCATTTTCATTCAGGCTTAAGGATCTTTTACTAGCCTGAAAATCTTCAGACTCGGAACCCACGGCTTAAAGTCCCTCCCGGAGGACTTGCTCCTTGGATTTTTCCATCCTAAAAAATCCATCGACTCCGGCCGGGTTTGAACCCGCGAACCTCGGGACCAGAGGCAAGGAGCATAACCACTAGTCCACCAAAAAAATTAAATAAACCATATAATTGAGAGGAGGGAAACATTAAAAGCCAACAACACATTGTATTAAGTAACATTAATAACCAAATCTGGAGGTAAACATCAATAAAAATGAATATATGGTCAAACATGTAAATACTCTTTTTAATTTATATATAAATGAAGTTATGTTGAAGTGGCATATTAATTTAAACAAACATTTTAAAATAAATAATAAACTGTTGGATACAATATTATTTGCTGATGATCAAGTAGTGATTTCCAGTTCAGAAGATGATCTACAAAGAGCTATTTTTAATTTAGAAAAAAATAAGTGCCTATTACAATTTAAAAATTTCAAAGAATAAAACTAAAATTTTAGCATTTAAAGGATATGATACCTTAAGAACAAAAATAGTAATTGATAATACAATTTTAGAGCAGGTGAACAGTTTTAAATATCTAGGTTTCAATTTATCATATATTAAAATTGAAGATATTAATGGCAAAATAAATAAATTTAATCTAATGTGTGGCACTATTAAAAAGAACCCTTAAAAATACAAGAAAAGAAACAAAAATTAAATTTTATAAAGTAATAGCTGTTCCTGTATTGATGTATGGATCAGAATGTTGGACGATCACTAAAAGACAAGAACAAAGATTGGAAGCAAATGAGATGGGATTTTTAAGAAATATAGCAGGATGTACTCTGCTGGATAAGAAAAGAAATGAAGATATAAGAAAAGAACTAAATATTTTTAAAACTTACAGACCGAATAATTAAATATAGGAATGACTGGAAAGAACATATTGATAGAATGCCAGAAGGAAGATTTCCAAAATTATTGCTAAATTATAAACCTCACGGAAGGAGAAATGCTGGTCGCCCACACAGAAGATGGTTATTGTTCACAATTTTAACAATTCTAGCTTTCATGAAACCGGAACGAGCCAACAGACTTAATCCCTGGAATATGATGATGATGTTGACATATAAATACATTATATAATGGAAATGGACAGATAAAGACAAATGACGGAACTTGTGAATAAATAAATAATAATATCATCAACTGATGTCCAATTCAATGTCGGGTCGAGGGATGAGATGAAGCCCCTTATAAGAATAGAGGTCTGTGAATGACAACGGTGCTAGCCGACCAAGCCTGATGTACCTGCACAAGGGCAGATGAACGAAATGGATGAGAATGGAGAAATGGTGGAATGGAATGAAATTGTGGCAGGGGAAAACGGGAGAAAACTCTACCTAAGCTTTGTTTTGTCCACCATGAAAGCCACATAGAATGACCGAGACTCGATCTCGGGACCTCAACGGTGAAAAGCGAGCGTCTAACCGCTTGCGCCACGGAGCCGCCGGAAATATTGAACTAGTAGCTAAATTAAAATATTTAGGAGCAATAATAATAAACAAGCAATAAGGCGCAGAAACAAATTAGACATGGGCTCAATTTCTGGAAACGAATGCTATTATGCATTACAGAAACTCTTGTCATCCCAACTTCTATACTCAACCAAAATATACAATTTTTCCTTGTACACTTCCCGGTCATGCGTGTCTGCTTGTCATATTTCTCTTCTTCGTGTTATCTTGAATTCCCTTTATCCACGTTGGCTTTGGTCTACCACGTTTTCCTTTTTCAGGAGGTATCCATTTCAATACTTCTTTGTTTGTTTCTCTGTCCCTTCTTCTCATTATATGGCCATGTCATTTTAGTTGTATAATATCGTATTCTACATTCATAATTTATCTTATTGCATTATTTTTTATTTTGTCTAATTTTGATATTCTTGCTGATCTTTTAAAAAAGTCAGTTTCTGTGACTAAAAATTTATTTCCGTGTTTTTGCTTCAACGTCCATGTTTCCGCACCATATAATAAAATACTCTTCACAATTGTTATATATTAATAATTTATTCCTCTTGATTACATTCCTACTCCATAAAATATAATTTAATATGCCAATAACTTTATTTGTCTCTATTATTCTTTTTTTCGATGAATAATTCATATGATCCATCTTTATGAATTATCGATCCCAAATACTTAAAATATTCCACTGTTTTAATATTTGTTCCATTTATTTCTAATTCCTCGGATATGTATGGTTGCTCATATAATCTGTCTTATTATAATTAATTGTTAAACCCCATCTTGAATATCCTTCCTTTAGTTTCCTACCAATATAGTTTGTATCTTCACATCCTGAAGTGACTGCCACTTGATCATCTGCGAATAATAATATTGTTTATTTAATAAGTTAAATATCGGTTACTTCTGCTACGAAAAACTCCATGGTGCGGTAGGCCTAGAGGGCTCTTGGCCTACCAGCCGGCTGCTGCATCACATCTACATGTGTTGATCACAGAAGTAGACAATCATGCAGCTAGTGTAGGGGTGACGTGTGGTTAGCATGGCGGGCCCCCAGTCGTTATAGCTGGTTTTCTCAACCTTGAACCTCTACTTATTGTAGCTACCCAAATTCCTCACGATGCTAGGTGGGCACCGATACCGTACTGGCCGAAATCCCATAAGAAAATTTCTTAAAACGTTCTTTATATCCGAAAAAATCTTTTAATTTTTAAATAAATCATCCCATAAAAATTTTGATCAATTGTTTTTGGAGGGTAGATTAATTTTAAGATCTGGCTTTCCCCTCCAAAAATTAAATACGATTTTTATCTTAAATTTGGAATGTCCACCGCTGTGGTCTCGAGGTAACGTGCTGTCTTGTCACGCAGCGGGCCCGGGTACGATTCCCGGTCGGGTCAGGCTCCTGGGTGAGTTTTTTTCGGTTTTTTTCTCACCTGTAAGACAAATGTCAGGAAACATAGGGCCCAACAGTCCCTGAAAATCATCCGCCCATCATCATCATCCTTACCATTATCATTCTTCACCGGTGTGGAAAGCAACGGGAAGCTACCGCACCTATAATTTCCTAGTAAAGTTGCAAAGCGTAGTATGAAAATACTATGATTGCAGTGAAAGACGTGCCCTCGGGCAGAATTACTATTGGATGTAAATTTGGAATAAGCCGATATATAACCAAGGACTCTATCCCCCCAAGGCTGATACATTAACCTGAGATCACCAAGATCTGAAACATCACACATAATCACTTTAAATGGAGACAGAAGAAGAACAAAAACAAGAAAAGAACAAAACGATAGGAGGAGAGATATAAGATTTACGTAGAAGAATGTATTTTCAACCAGTGTTTTCCTGCTTAGTTTATTACATTGCAGAATTACCAATTCATTCCTGAAATTTATTATTTTACGATATGAACTTTTAGCGATATAATAATTTTCACCACGCCCGAGGTGAAAGCGGGGTCTGGCATCTACCCCAACATAGCACGGATCTTGGCATATGCTACTTAGTACCGCTCATTTTCTCTCTAATAACTTATTTGATATTCCAAGGATTGTAAAGAAGTAATGTTTCTTCTTGGTCGTTTTTCTTCACTATCAGCCAACAAGTAAGACAAGTGTATTTTGTAACAGAAACTGCACTTAATAAAAAAGATTAATATTGTACATACAGTTAAATCCTACGTACTTTATAATAAAAGGCACCGCTAACATATAATCATTATAAAAAAATATTACAATATTGACGACAGGTTGCACTTTACATAACAGTGTAGGAAAACTTATTACAGAGATATGTAAGAAAGAAAAACATTATCTTGTTCTACATTATACACTTCTCTATACACCTTACCCGACTTCCTGAAAATCATAGGACTATTCATATTTGAACAGTTTGGATTTAGTACGTCCGTCGCCGTGGCGTAGTCGGTAGAGTCCTTACCTTCCACTCCAGCGACCCGGGTTCGATTCCCGGCGGGGTAGGGGATTTTAAAATCTCCACCTTGAGTCTGAGTGTCCTTGTGATAAATGTGAGAATAAAATAAAAAGGTATAAACAATAAGGTAAAACAAGAAGGAAAAACAGTGTAAACGAAAAAGGAGAAACAAAAATCCACTGATTTAATTTAAGGAAAAAAAAAACTGAGTGATAATATCCCGTCTGTCGCCGTGGCGTAGTCGGTAGAGTCCGTACCTTCCACTTCGGCGACCCGGGTTCGATTCCTGGCGGGGTAGGGGATTTTAAATCTCCACTTTGGGTCTGCGTGTGTGTGTCTTATCCTTGTGACTATGTGAGAACTAAAGAAAGTTAACAAACAGGTAAAACAAAAAAAAAAAAGGAAAACAAGGAGGAAAACCAGTATAAATGAAAAAAAAGGTAAATTAAAAAAAGTAGGGGAACTTTTGCCATGCCCTGTGCCGTATATAATGCATCATGCATTGGCGCATAGCTACGGAATATTCGCTGTTTTATGTCCCCATAGGGGAGATTTTTTTTCTCCTGGAATTTCGGCCAGTACGAGACGGTACCCACCCCGCATCGTGAGAAATTTGGGTAGCTACAATAAATGGCGGTTCCTGATTGAAAAACCCAGCTGTAACGGGTGGGTGTCCCGATATGCTGACTCACCCCTGTTCTGTCTGGATGATCGCTTCGAAAATTGCACCAGATAAGACTGGGAATAAATACCAAAGTAGAATGAAACAAACAATTATAAAATGGTAAATTTTGTGGATAAAATACATAAACCTACCAGTAACATGGCTCCATCTTATCAGACATAAATTTCACTCTCTTTCACTTTTCTTTCCAAGCTTTTAAATTCCTGTACTCCTCGATATCTGGCGTTCAGATTTGAGAAGTTATCTTCTTACTACAATCGCTAGGTCACAAGATAATCTACTAACAATCCCTCTTCGTAGTACTTCCTCTTATTCTACTTCTATCACAGTAGCCTCTGCCCGTTTCTGAAATTCCCTCCCTGAATATTTTAGGGTTGTCGCATCTTGGCTTTTTTAATTCACGTTTATACGATTATTTGTTTTAAATATTTTTTTTTCTGGAGAACTAAATTTATTCCGCGTCATTAATATTGTTATCTTGTAGATTTTATATTTCATTCACTGAATCTAGATTAAATCAAAATATCTATCTATCTATAATGTTCTGCCCGAGGGCAGGTCTTTCACTGCAATCATACATTTTCATGCTATGCTTTGCAGCTTTACTAG
Organism: Diploptera punctata; assembly: GCA_030220185.1. NCBI lineage: Eukaryota > Metazoa > Arthropoda > Insecta > Blattodea > Blaberidae > Diploptera > Diploptera punctata. The sequence continues at coordinate 215,793 of JASPKZ010003825.1, read as the reverse complement.
GGAAACAATTATAAGTGTGGTAGCTTCCCGTTGCTTTCCACACCGGTGAATGATGATGATGATATGGATGATGGCGATGGTCAGATGATTTTCGGAGACCGTTGGGTCCTGAATTTCCTGACATTTGTCTTACAGGTGAGGAAAAACTCCGACCGGGAATCGAACCAGTGCCCGCTGCGTGACAAGGCAGATCACAGCGGCGGACTAAAATCAAATTATATTGTAATTAATAATTATATATTTCTGATAGGTAATAATTTTGTAATAAATATCACGTAATAATTTTGTTTATTGTAATTTAGATATACTGTAATAATATTTTTTTCGTATTTTTTTTATTCTAGTTAAATGATAGACAAGGCCTTAAGGTAAAATAACGCATCATCTTCAAGGTATGGGCCTGTTGGCCCGTTTCGCTCCCGCTGCACAATATGCTACAGGTCGTCCTTCCAAAGTCGTTTTGGTCTTCCTATACTTCTACGGCCTTGAGGTTTATAATGAAGCATCTGTTTTGATAAACGATTATTTGGCATTCTTTGCACATGTTTAAAGTAATTCGATTTATTTCTGTATATTATTTCGTTTATATTATATATTTGTAATTCATCTCTAATATTTGACTTATCTTTTGATCTATTAAAGAAACACTTGCAACGGATCTCAGAAATCTCATTTCTATTGCCTCAATGTTATTTTTAACAGATATCGTTAAAGGCCTTAGCCTCAGATCCGTATTTTAACGTTGGAATGGCTACTATTTTATAAAATTTCATTGAGTTTCCCTTGTTTGTTGAAATTTCCATAATTTCTTCTCCATATCTAAATTTAGCCGATACGATATCATGCATCATCGATAATTAAACAAGTTAGGGCCTACTTGTTCAATGATGTTTGCTCCAATTACAAGTTTTGTCCTTTTATGCTGAGTTCCAATAAACGCCAAAGACTTTGTTTTCTCAGTTTATATCTTTAAATTATAATATTGTATTAGTTTATTTTATTACACGTATCATAATTATTTTATTATGTGGTTGAATTAGGCATTATACCTGTTACTTCATGCTATGTAATCATTATCACTTCTTTTCTCAAATTGTTCACTATTAAGTGGATTTAGTAAACAAGATTGTCTACCACGAAAAGTAGATAACGTGACGCCCAGGGGCCAGTGTTGTGGTCGAGTTATGACTCAGCGAAGAGCCGCTGATTAAACACAAGTTAATTGGAGCACGGATCCAAATTATGTCCCTGATACTTATCTGTCTACTGGGACCACGACCTGGGGGCTAAACCACTAGTGTCATCTATACACGACACCCTTAATTAGACAACAGAACAGCGACAACTATTAGCTCGACTTGGAATTTCAGACTTGGTCGTTCAATTTGTTAATTTAGTACAGCTCACTACCGACTTGAAACAAACTTAATGGCTCAATACTAACATCGGCTGTGATATAATAGATGTAAAATTATACAGGAGGAGACAAGAATGAAGTGGAAGAACAACATTAAGCAAGAATAGAGGGGAATAAATTATACATGGTACGATTGGAAAATATTAGATCAGGACAGGGATCTATTGAAAGATTATGTAAGCGCCACCATGATCTTCTGGGTTCGATACTACAGTGAGTTTGTAAGTTAGTAAATAGACTCATTTTTATAATAATAATAATAATAATAATAATAATAATAATAATAATAATAATAATAATAATAATAATAATAATAATAATAATAATGTCGTCACCATCTTCAAGGATTAGACCTGTTGGTCTGTTGAACTCAAAATTGCTCACGGCAATAATAATAATAATAATAATAATAATAATAATAATAATAATAATATTTTTTTATTTCAGGATTGTTTCTGTTATGTATACAGGTATCCTGAACCAAAATATAATATTTTTTCATTCACACTTCCCGATCTTGTGTGTCTGCTTCTATTATATGTCTCTTCTTCATGCTGTCTTGAATTCATTTTATCCACGTTTGCTTTGGTCTACCACATTTCCCTTTCCCAAGAAGTATTAATTTCAATACTTCTTTGTTTGCTTCTATGTCCCTTCTTCTTATTATATGTCCATACCATCTTAGTTGGATTTCTTCAATCTCTTGTACAATGTCCTTTTGTACATTCAATATTTCTCTTATTGTATTATTATTATTTGTAATATCTTTTTTATTTATGAATATTACATAATACAGTGTTTCTCCTTCAACCCAAAGTGATTTGTCGCTAGAGGTTCCTGTCTAAAACATCTTCTTCCCTCAAATCTCTAGATTCCATTCTTCTCTTCACTCCATCTATCCATCGTTCTGTAGGCCTGACTCTTCCACTTCTTCCACTAGTTTTCCAATTAAGGATCTTGTTTGGTATGTTCTCTTCTTCCATTCATATGAGGCGTCCATACCATTTGAAACGTATTTCTTCTATTTTTCCTAATTTTTTAAAATGATAATTGAAGTTCTAATTTCGTTATTTTTTTAGAGTATTTGGAGTAATTTAAGACATTTGTTTTTCCATATTTGTCCATATTTCGGGGGAAGTTACACATTTTGGCTCAACTGCAGTTCTACTAGCGCTTGATTTTTCAGATATATTGTTGTAAACTATAGTTCTTCTTCTGTATTTACTAACATTATTTAATATTTAAAACTTTTCAAACAATTTTATAACATTATTAGGCAGTTTTGAAGTGTTTATTTAAATATGCAAATCACAATATTATGACACCGTTAGACAATATTATGATGCTAACTACTATTTTCTCCACAGAGTATATTACTTAGACTATGATTTTTCTATCGCTGTTTTGGGTTATCGCTGGTTGGATCAGCGTTAGGGAGTGATAAGTAATTTTTAATAAAGGTTTGGCAATTTTAAACTTATCAATATATTTTTTTTAACATACTGTAGATTTGGGGATTTATTGCAAATATTGGTCATTTCAATTTCATAGCGACGGAGAGTAATCGAGCATGATAATCGATACGTGGGTTATCGCTGGCTATGTAAACTCTGGCGCATGCGCACTGTTGTTCTACAGGACTTTGAAAATATTTCACGCTAGTTTAAGTGCAGTTTTTTTCCCACATTCTTACACATTTCAGAAAGTATCACATATATTTACATAACTGAAGGTTTTATTTTAAATATCTTCCATATTTTATAGTTGCAAAGTTAATGTTTAAAATTTATTTTACAGCATTAATTTCTTTATTAATGAGCCTCCGCTTTGTCATTGTCAATCAACCCATTCTGACAGTATAAATGCTTATATCTGACTACAGCATGTCTGGTCCAGACAATTAGCATGGCCACTATTTGTAGGTACCGGGCTCAAAGAATTAGCTTAAAATATTCTATTCAGTAGCTCACCAACTACGGTCAACAATCGTATATGAGTTTTGAGTTCATCGTCACTTTGGATTATATATTTTACGTTTTGTTAAGGTAAACTAAGTAATTAAGATACAACCAAATCACAATCTGTAAATTTATGATTATTTAAGTAATTTTCCGAGTGAAGCGCTATCAACAAGGTAAAGTAAATTTTTTAATGCCTGCCATAAAACGTTGCACCACTTCTTCAAAAGTTTTAGTCCATTTTCTCCATAATTTGAGACTACATATTTTATATGTATGTACACTGCAGCTCAGAAAAAAAAGAGTGCTTGAAATATTGTCTCACGTCTTCCACACTGTGCATGCGACTACGCAATTTTTAAGTATGTTAAATTAGCTAATTTGGTTCAGTAGTCTGAAATATGTTACAGATCAGGCCGATAGTGCATGCTGAGACTCTGAAGAATGTAATATTTGTATGAATTCAACACAGATGTATAAAATATCTTTTTTGCGCGATTGTGCGTTTTGTCGTACTCCAGCAATGGCAACCATGATTGAAAGTTCAACTTCCTACATTTCGGGATTGCCAACCTAAATAACTATACTGTAATAAAATAACTATACTGTAATATTACATATTACAAACACGCGTGTGGGAAGTGAAACCAGTGCCCTCTATGTAGCCTATATTAAATACAATGTATATACAAAAAAATCCAAAAGGTAGTGTTAATTTGCATTACACGAAACAAATCACTGCATTTTCAATTAACTGAACTTTATTTGAAACAATACAGAACAATAAGTACGTACTTGCCGCCATTTTATGATTAATTGATCTCATGGCCTCCTGTTATTTTATCACTAATTGGTCTCACGGCCTCCTGTTGTTTCAATTAATAAACAATTCCCACACTGTTAATGTTAGTCAATTGTTTATAATGAACGCAAATATTTCCAATAAAGATGTTATTATTTTACTATTATTTATTATTTTCAAAACACAATCGCGCAAAAAAAGTATGTACAACGCACGTTTGTGAAATGTTTAACACTATGTCGGAAATTAAAATCGTTCTATCGCTCGGTTTTTAAATATTTTCCTCGATTCTGTAAAATCCACTTCCCAACCTCGCATCGTAATACAGAAACTATTAAAAGTTGATCGTAATTTGTTTATGTACAAGAAGACAAGAAATGCACGCTGACTTATCAGAGTTACATAGCATTGATAGCAGTTAATGTCAGGACCACGATAGGCACTGCATTACATAGGTCTTCAGTTCGAATCCCCGTGCAGTACTTTTTTCATTAACATATTTCTCAATATGGATCTACAAAATATTTTTTCTGCAAAAGGCTATTCGTCTACACATTATATTTAGCATAATACAAACGAATATAAGACAGTACACAAGAAACGAAAAATTCTCGTAAATACTATTAGGCCTACATAACATAATAACATTCCATATGCTTTATTTACTTTAGGCAGTATGTTTTAAATATGTCAAGTTCGGCATCATATGAACCCTCATATGTCGGATAATAAACAATTCCATATTCATCCATAGTAATTCTGCCCGAAGTAAGGTCCTTCACTGCAATCATAGCATTTTTCATGCTATGCTTGCAGCATTACTAGGGAATTGTAGGTGTGGTAGCTTCCCGTTGCTTTCCACACCGGTGAAGGATGATGATGTTAGTGATAAGGATGATGATGATGGCCATATGATTTTGGGGGCCATTTGGACCTTAAAGTTTCCCTGACATTTGTCTTACAGGTGAGCAAAAACCCCAATAAAAACCTCACCCAGAAAAACTGCCCCGACCGGGGATCGAACCCGGGCCCGCTGCGTGACAAGGCAGCACGCTACCTCGAGACCACAGCGGTGGACCAATTCCATAAATTAACATTATGTTGTCTTTAAAAAGGACAAACAAAAGCAAGTAGGAAACACAAAAATTAATAAATAAAAATAAAATAAGTCGTTCATCTACCGCGGATCGAACCCATAACGTTGCGTAGGCCTATATGAAGCAAGCACTCCAGAACTCAGCTAAATGTTAAGTATCGTATTATAGCTAAATGGATGTATTTCACTGAAGAATAACAGCTGAACAATGCAGTGATTTATAAAATTCATACTCTTGTAAAACATGTATAAAATTTAAAAAAATAATAAATTCTAATTAGTGATAGCTTAATTGATATATATTTCTTTATTATTTTTAGTTTAACAGATTAACATTGATTTGAGGGAAGTAGGGTTTACAGAAGATAATTGGAAAACTTTATAGGATAGGGATGTATAGAGAGCATATGTTCGAGCAGCTATGAACCTACGGGTTCAATATGACTGTGAGTTAATTGTAGCAAGGATACATTTCGGTCATTATCATTTTCTGTGCCTACTATATTGAATTGGTTAAGACCTATATTTTTTTTCAAAAATATTTTCGTGAGAACCTTAATAGGTTCATTCATTTGGTTCATTCCATATAATTTACTAGAAAACTATATAAAAACAATGTATTTATTTATTTAGCCTGCTGAGTTGAGCGAAGAATCTGAAGCGTGAACAGTGCAAGGTCGAGGGTTCAAGGCCCCGGTGGGGTCAGGATTTTTAAACTGACCAAAACCTTCTGACGGCACTATGGCCCTGGTGTCGACTCAGCCTCTAACGGAAATGAGTACCAGACGCTTGTTCTGGTAGTAAAGGCGGCCGTCACGCAGGGCTGACAACCCAGCTGACATCAAGTGCCGATTGTCTATAAAAAGAGGGAGCCTTAACCTCCTAACTACCCCAAGGGCCTCCTGAGGCCTGTAGTGGGATTAAAAAAAATATATATATATGTGTGTGTGTGTGTGTGTGTGTGTGTGTGTGTGTAATTGAGTGATAATAGAAATACAGTAGGGCCTATTTATTAAGAAGTAGCTATGAGATAAGACATTGTGTAATATTTCTATATAGCCTATCTATGGTAGCCTATCCAGGAAATGTTCAATATGTTGCACAGGCCTACTTGTTTTCTATACAATTTAACCGATTAAAAAAAAAATCCGAAGTAAATTTACATGGAAGCGGAGAGTCTGATTTCCGTTTGTTAGCCTATATTAAGGTGAAATTTTTAATTTAATATTAATATCGAATTTATTTATTTTAATTATATATTAGGTTTGGTTATAAGCATTCGCTATTTAATGAATACAAGCTTGGACCAAGAATGGGGCGTGAGAATAACATTATCCATGATTTAAGGAAGGCAAATTAATACAGCGGATGATTGGAAAACAATAGGTTAAGATAGGAAAGTATGTGAGCTTATGTCTACGCAGCCATGAATCTTCTGGTTCGATAGTGATAGTTAGTTAGGGAGTTATAGGCTTGGGAACTGAACGAAAATCATATTAGAAAAATACGATTTGTAATATAGAGGTGGCAGGGACTTCCTGCTTCATCTCTAAACAGGATGTTAGCAGTCTATCTCTTCATTATCTGTCTTCGGTACAACCACATTTTATACACGTCTTATACATACAATATGTTAAAATGTAGCATTTGAAACTCGTATTTGGGAGGTTCCGGATCCAAATCCCGTTACCGATCACCTGACTGATAGATTTTTCTGACGTTTACTCTATTATGCCCTGAATACAAACACAGATTTTACATACCATATGATCTTATACGTTAAAATGCTCATCCGGTAGCATTTGAGATTCATATCCAGGATATTCCGAATTCAAATCCCGTTGCTAACCAACCTGACTGATTGGGTTTTCTCAATCAGTAACACAAATGATAGATTGGTATTTCATCATATTTATCATTTCTAATGTCATAAAATATTCCATAATTCCAGTTTAATCTATTACCTTATAGGTACTTTTACTTTCCACATTCCACTCTGACATTACAGTGGCATGACCTGTCGGGACAGGAATGTTAACTATAGATCACATACATGCTCTTTAGACCAATAAGTACATGGGTCCACCGCTGTGATCTCGAGGTAGCGTGCTGCCTTTATCGCAACGGGCCCGGGTTCGATTTCCGGTCGGGACAGGCTCATGGGTGAGGTTTTTTCGGGGTTTTCCTTACCTGTAAGACTAGTGGTTATGCTCCTTGCCTCTGGTCCCGAGGGTCGCGGGTTCAAACCCGGCCGGGGTCGATGGATTTTTTAGGACGGAAAAATCCAAGGAGCAAGTCCTCCGGGAGGGACTTTAAGTCGTGGGTCCCGGGTCTGAAGATTTTCAGGCTCGTAAAAAATCCTTAAGCTTGAATGAAAAGGTCTCTAAGCAACATATTACCAAATTTTCCCGTCCTAGTACTACCTTGGTTTCCTAGATGTCAGTATGAGGCGGAACGCTGACCACGGACCACTCAAAATGACATCTATACAAAAACAAGTGTAACTAAATTAAAATGGTTAAAATTCTTCCCTGTAGGGGGGGAGCGCCTAAATATATGTAAAGGGAAAATATGGGCTTACAAAAACAAGGCAAATTTCAGGAAGCCTAGGGCCCAACGGCCCCCAAAAATTGTCCTGCCATAATTATCATCCTTATCATCATCATCATCACCTGTGTGAAAAATAACGGGAAGCTACCACACCTATAATACCATAGTAAAGCTGCAAAACATAGCATGAAAATGCTATGATTGTAGTGAAATACCTGCCCTCGGGCAGAACACTATAGAAAAATAAAAAGGACACGGAGGGACTCCCCGAATGAGTGGTCAACTCAATGTCAGGGCCTCCTCCTAGACAGCACAACATTAAGAAGAAACACACCATTCACTCACACATTTTTACTAAACATGGCGAATATGATAATGATAATTATGAACGCTAGATGATGTTCGGGGGCCCGAACCTTTACATTTCCTGACATTTTTTTCTTACGAATGAAAAAGAACCGAAAAAAATCAATAAGGAAACTTGTTCCGACGGGAAATCAAAACCGGGTCCGCAGCATACGAAGCAGTGAAACTTCCCCGAAACCACAGCTGTGGACACATCATCAAATATATAAATAAATACATAATTATACGTTATATAACCTAATTGTTAAAAAAATCATTAAAAAGATCAACAAGTTCATTAATAAGAAAGTAAAGTGTTTTAGATAGTTTTCCTCATACGACAACGAAAATTGAATTTAATTATCAACCATCATTTAATAATTAATTAAAATAATTGACAGTCTATGCACTGCATTTACAGAAAACACAACAATAAACTTACACAGCCTACTAAATAATCCAAAGATCTTAGGTGAGATATGATCAATAATGTGCAAGTGTCTTAAAATAAAACTGAAGACTTTTTTTTTTGTTCGACAAATAATGAGCAAACTACAAATTTCTGAATATTTCGAAAGACTAACGATGTGGAAATACATTACTCTGATTACATGGGCTTTAATTTATATTGAATTACTATAGAATTAGCTTATGTCACATGGTGATACTGTGTATGAGGTAACATTAGCTTTCTTTTCCCCCATATTAACGAGGGTTGATGATTCTATTTTAACACTACTCGCGCCATCTGTTGGTACTGTATGGAACTTCCAACCGCTAAAACTGCTTCTTTCAGCTGCGGAACTTAAAACATTGTCAAAATAAAAATAGCCACTCAATAGAAACACTCAAAAGCTCTTGGCTCAAGTGGTTGCGTTTGGTACTCGTGTTCGGGAGGTCCCGAGTTCAAATCTCGATGTCGACCAACCTGACAGGTTTTTTTCCTGGTTTCCCTCAATCGTCAAGGCAAATGCTGGGCTGCAATTTCATTAACAGGACTCGTTTCATCTTGTTTGCCATTTCTTGATATCATTAAATATAAATACAAATATATACAAATGAAATAAATAAATTCTATAACGCCTAGAATGTTAAAGGCGTTTAAAAAATATATATATATATATATATATATATATATATATTATATATATTGTTATATCATTAGACAGATATAATAAAAAAACTGACCAAAACAAGAATGCCCCTATTTAAAAGCAACATGAATAAAATATTTAAATTCAATGTGTAATGGACTATCTATTTATAGGCCTACTTTCAAGATACTTGACTCCAAATCATTTAGTCTCTCGTTTCCAGTACGAGTCCAGTCTCCACAACCCTTGAGGATGCCGTACGCTGTCTCTGGCGAAACGTCAGGGAACTTCGAGCCTCAAGACCACGGCCAATAGCCCGTAAATCTTATTCAAGATCATCATACTAACTCCGACCGTGAAAGTGTAAGTCAATTCTTACTTATGATGATCTTGATGAAGATTTTTGGGCTGTAGGCCGTGGTCGTGAGGCTTGTAGTTCCCCGACGTTTCGCCAAAGACTGCGTCTGGCATCCTCAAGGGTTGTCTACGTGAATACAATTCTTACTTCGTTTTTTTAAGATGTTATAGTTTGAGAGTCTCTAACATAGGACGGAAGAGAATTCCATATTCTGGCAAGTAAAATTATAATATAGTGAGTAATACTCAATTTGGTGAGGAGGGATATAAAGGACAAAGTGCTGATGGGATCGAGTATCTAAACTAAATGTGTCGGAGAGTCTAATGAAAGGGCGTTATAATTAGTCGATGATGCATGTAGTATTTTATAGGGAGATGGGCAGGACATGTGGCACGAATGGGGAATGAAATACGTGCATGGAAGATTCTTATAGGAAAACCAGAGGGAAGACGCCCAGTCGGTAGACCAAGAATGAGGTGGGAGAATAACATTAACTACGATTTGAGGGAAGTAGACTATACAGGGAATAATTGGAAAACGTTAGCTCAGGATAGGGATGTATGGAGATCTTATGTCCGCGCGGCCATGAACCTAGGGTTCGATAGTACCAGTGAGTTAGTGAGTTATGATTGCAAAACATTATGTCAGGATGGGTAGCATATGTATGGACAGTTTACTTCTGCACAGCCATGCATCTCCAGGTTTGATAATGGCAGTGAATGAGTGAGTGAGAGTGTGAATGAGTGAGAGAGTACTAAATTCAATTATTGTGTCAGATTTATACCACCTACAGCACTACCTTACAAAAATGAATTTAGGCAGACGACACTATGAAAAATAACTAATGGTTTCTAGATCATTGGACTACATAAGTGAAGCCTTTTTTTTATAGATCTACATATGATATGTAAACATATATTTTTTTCCACTTCATTAACGCAGTTTAACCTCTCACTTTGTAGGTAATTTTACGTGTCACACGCCACCCGGGCATTACACGAGCTGTCGGAAGAGGGATTTTAACTTTTTTGACCATACAATGATATGCAGGGCATCCGCAAATGAGTGATCAGCTCAATATCAGGGTCTTCTCCGATATAACACAACATTATGATGAACCGGCCGTGTCTTTTATGTGTGGTGTAGGAACCGACCTTTTGAGGTCATGACCCTGTCTTTTAGTGCTTATATGTGTGTGTTTTTTGGAATTGATTGTATAGCTAGGAAAGTTGTCCTCTCTTAGTTCTTAAAATTTTTAATTGAGTATTTGGTATTTTTATGTGTGTTTATAATTGTCATTGAAACGAGAAATAGGCTCAAACTTTTCGGCCTTAAAAATCTGTAATTGATGTGAAAGATTTACGTCATATATTTTTGTCATTTGAGGTCTAGTTTGAGTATTAGTATTTACTAAAGCAGAAAGTAGTGTTATTATGGTGTTTATTACCTGAGATTTTCAAGAACTTAATAATGAGCGTGATTATTGCTTCATAGTTTTTTTATTTAAACTTATATTGTTATTGTTTCTATTTGTGTTTGTTGTAGTGTTATTTTCTCTTGTTAGAAGTTATGAAAAGTTTATTCTGTCAACAGTAGGACTTTACCTTGATGTGTTTTGTGTAGTTCTGTTGATAAGAGGTGTATTGTTGTTTTCCTGTTGATGTCTTGATGTATTTGTTCGTGTATTAGTCAAATTTAGAGTTTGTTGTGCTCTAGACGAAACACACCATTCACACACATATTCATACTAAACCCTGACGAATATGATACTGATTATGGTGTTTAGATGATGTTTGGAGAGCATTTGGGCCCTAAAGTTGCATGATATTTACCTCACTCTTCCAACCGCGACAGACCTAGAAGGCCCTTGGCCTACCAGCCGGCAGCTGGTCTCACATTCACATGTGTTAATCACAGAGATAGACGATTATCTAACCAGTGTAGGGGTGACATCTGGTCAGCATGTCGGGTCCTCCAGCCGTTATAGCTAGTCTTCTCAACCTGGAGTTGCTACTTATTGTAGCTACCCAAATGCTTCACGATGCTGGGTGGGCACCGGTCCCATACTGGCCGAAATTCCGTGAGAAGATTTCTTCCCCCATTGGGGACTCGATCCAGAGCAAGTCCCGTAGCTCTGAGCCAAGGCTTCTTGCCTTAACCACTCGGCTACGGCGCGGGAAACATTTACCTTACAAGTGACTAAAATCCCCGAAACAAAATATCTCTCAGGAAACTTGTACCGACCGGTGATAGAACCCGGACCCGCTGCGTACGAGGCAGCGACGCTATCCCGAAACCATAGTGGTGGATTTTAATAATAATAATATAAAGTGATCCCACTACAGGTCTCAGGAGGCCCTTGGGGTAGTAGAAGGTTAAGGCTGCCACTTTTTCTTGATGTCAGCCGGGTTGTCAGCCCTGCGTGACAGCCGCCTTTACCCCAGAACAAGCGTCTGGTACTCATTTCCGTTAGAGGCTGAGTCGACCCCAGGGTCATAGTGCCGCCAGAAGGTTTGGATCAGTTTAAAAAATCCTGACCTCACTCGGACTCGAACCCTCGACTTGCCGGCTTGTAGCGCAGTGCCTTAACCACTACGCTACGGAATAATAATAATAAAATTATAATAATAATATTTTTATTTATATGCTCATTTTTAATGTTTACACACCTTTCTGTGCCTAAAGTTTTATTTTCCTTCTCCACTCATCTCTATCCATCCACTCCATGTCCTCCAGTCCTCTTGTTCTTATTGTAGTTCTTATTTCTTGCATCCACGATTTTCGAGGTCTTCTTTTCCTTCTTCTTCCAGGTGGATACCATTCCAATGTTTTCCTGGGTAACCTTTTTTCTTGCATTCGTCGTACGTGTCCATACCAATTTAATTGCTTATATCTTATATAATGTACTATTGAATATCTAATATTCATTTTTGTATCGTATGACAGTATTTCTTTTTTTTTTTTTTTCTAATTTTGCACATCTAATTAAGACGAAACAAATAATAATAATAATAATAATAATAATAATAATAATAATAATAATAATAATAATAATAATAATTAATAATAATAATAATAATAATAATAATAATAATAATAATAAAGTTGATGAGTATTAAAATTAACATCGAGAGGTTATTAGCATCATATTTTAAAATCAGTGTTAACCGCAACATATTTGCTTTTTTTCCGCAAGAAGAAGTTTTTGAACTGTAATTTTAAGATTTAATGTTCGGTTTTAACAGGCGACAGGCGTGTCATGGTTTAATTTACATACCTCTCACCAAACCTTGTCAGGGCCAAAAGATAATTCAGTAACCTTTCCTTAATACCCAGACTGATGTAAAGGATTCCAAAGCATCTTTATAGCCTATAACGGTGCTTTATCATTGGTATGGATTCGCCTTACACTTGGATAATAAAAAGCAAGATAATAAAAATGTGGTATAAATTAGCATATGTCGAGAGGGTGAGGTTAATGTACACTATGGTTACCGCTCCAGATAATGCGGTGGTGATGTGCAGACAACTAATCAGGCGAGGCTGACAGCTCGGGATTAATTACCTGGCTTTGCAAGCTAGACTGGACCAGTTCATGACAACAAGTAAAGTAACAGTAACGCCAATACGTAATCAGAGGCGTCCACAAAGTAATACGGGTATGGAGAAATTGTCTTCAGTAACAAGTAGGGCCAGGAAGTACATGCATTCGTATATTATTTTTCCACTGGTTGTAATTAATTTTTGATTAATTATTTTCACTAATAATCAACATTTTAAAATTCCGTTGAGGTCACTATGTTAAAATTTTAAGAAATATAAAACTATAACTGAGATCTCAAAAGTCCTCAACTATCAGCAGTGTAGTTTTGTAGGCCTTTCGAAAACTTAATTTTCATCTTCTGCTTTCGATTTGGTACCAAACTGAAAGCAGAAGATAAAACTTAAGTTTTACTGTTTTATATTTATATTAAGTTTTACTGTTTTATATTTATATTAAGTTTTATTGTTTTATATTTCTTAAAACTGTAATAATCATCATTCCAGATTATTAATCTGAATTTTATAATAATAATAATAATAATAATAATAATAATAATAATAATAAACATCAATAATAATAATTTTATTTATATACAGAATTTTAATGTTTACACATCTTTCTGTGCCTAAAATTTTATTTTTCTTCTCCACTCGTCTCTCTCCATCCAATCCATGTCCTCCAGTCCTCTTGCTCTCATTCCAGTTCTTATTTCCTGCATCCACGAGTTTCGAGGTCTTCCTCTCCTCCTTCTTCCAGGTGGACACCATTCCAATATTTTCCTGGGTAATCTTTCTTCTTGTATTCGTCGTACGTGCCCATACCAATTTAACTGTTTATAATCTACTATTGAATAACCGATATTCATTTTTTCTCTTATGACAGTATTTCTTATTTTGTCTAATTTTTAACATCTTGCTGCTCTCCTCAAGAAATCCATTTCCATCGACAAGTTTTTGTTGTAAGTTTTTGTTAAATTTTCAAACTTCAGCTTCATATGTGACAGTACTTCTCACTATTGAATTATATATTTGTAACTTATTCTTCCTGGTTATATGTCTGTTCCATAAGACTCCATTCATCATTGCTGTTATTGGTCTACCTTTATTTATCATCATCATCATCATCATCACTCCAGGGATTAGGCAATTGCCCGTTCCGACTTCATATTGCATCAGCCCAACGTCTTCTAGGTCTTCCAACATCACGCCTTCCTCTTGCTTGATAGTTCCTGGCTAACAATGGATATCTCTCCTTACTCATTCCATCCATGTGATCAATCCATTTCTGTCTGTAATTCGTGACTTTATCCAATAAAGGCTGTACTTACCTTTATTTATCCTGTTCTTAATATCACTTTCTTGTTTATCCTCTTTTTTATATAATAATAATAATAATAATAATAATAATAATAATAATAATAATAATAATAATAATGCTTTATTTTAGCTGGCAGAGTAAAGGCCTCCTCTTCCACTCAACCACCTAGGACGAGAATGTTCGATAAATTTTGCACAAGGGCCTTTTTATTCAGATTGTGGTTCTTTTACGAGTCTGAAATCTTCAGTCTAGGGACCCACGGCTTAAAGTCCCTATCGGAGGACTTACCATGGATATTTCCATCCATAAAAAATCCATCGACTACGGCCGGGTGAAACCGCAACCATCGGAACTAGAGACAATGAATAGACCACTACGGCCGATTGAAACTGGTTTATGTTGCATAAAAATGCATAATCTGGATATCTAAAATGAAAGCATATTTTAATCAACTGTATCTTAACTTGTGATGGTTCGAATTCCAAATGTTAAGAAGTGTCCACATGTAATTTCGGCTAGTAAGGAAGCGGTACCTTCCCAGCATCGTGAGAAATTTGGATAGCACCGTAAATATCAGCTCTAGCTTGAGAAATCCAGCTACAACTGCTAGGGGGTCCGACTTGATGATCTTATATTGAGCAGATGATTGTCCACTGTGTGATTAACATATGTGGAACTGAGACTAGCAATCGGCTAGTTAGCCAAGGACATTCTAGGTCTGTCGCAACGTAGAATTAATTTTTTAAGTGCATAATTAGTAAATTTTAATATTTAATACAATTATTCTTGAAAATAAATTCTCAACAGAAAATGTAAGTTTAATGTCATCTAATTTAACCTTCATTATTATTATTATTATTATTATAATTATTATTATTATTACTATTATTATTATTATTATTATTGTTATTATTATTATTATTATTATTATTATTAATGCTATTATTATTACTAGTAGCCTATTATTATTATTGCTCTCATAATTGCTATTATTATTATTATTATTATTATTATTATTATTATTATTATTATTATTATTAATACTATTATTTAAAGTTCTTAGGAACATTTTTGGACCAAAGAGAGATGAACAGACAGGTGAATGGAGAAGACTGCATAACAATGAACTACATGGTCTTTATAGGAAGCCAGATATAATAAGAACAGTTAAGTCTGGTAGACTGCGATGGGCCGGACATGTTGCGCGTATGGGGAATGAAAGACGTGCATGGAAACCTTGTAGGAAAGCCAGAAGGAAAACGCCCAGTTGGTAGACCAAGAATGAGGTGGGAGAACAACATTAACTATGAATTGAGGGAAGTAGATTATACAGGGAATGATTGGAAAGCATTAGCTCAGGATAGGGATGTATGGAGAGCTTATGTCCGCGCGGCCATGAACCTACGGGTTCGATAGTGCCAGTGAGTAAGTGAGTAATACTATTATTATTACTAGTAGGCTATTATTATTATTGCTCTCATAATTGCTATTATTATTTAATACACAAGTGATCTTCTTGGTGATATAATATTAAAATATATATGTAGTCAATATGCCCATTTCACCAATTAATGTTTTAAAATGGTCAACAAGTTTCTACAGCCAAGCTGTCATTCTCAAGACCAGATATCTGGTCTTGAGAATGACAGCTTGGCTGTAGAAACTTGTTGACCATTTTAAAACATTAATTGGTGAAATGGGCATATTGACTACATATATATTTTAATGCTATTATTATGATTATTATTATTATTATTATTATTATTATTATTATTATTATTATTATTACTATTATCATTATAAAAAATGACAGAAGACAGATTCCCAAGAAGAACACTAGGATGATTGCCATTTGGTAGAATTAGAAAAGGACGGCCAAAAATAACGCGGATGGTGTTTTGAGCAACATGGGGGAAAAAGAAATGAACGGTGCTACTCACTAGGGCACATCGGTGGATGAATAATGGCGTAGCCCATTGTTGAGCCATAGCCTCTCCTTTATCAGGAATTCATAGACCAAGTTCAATTTGGTTACCTTATTTGCCCAAAGATGTCATGAGTGGCATGCGGTCAACACACCGACTCAATGAGACATCTAGCAGACATTACCAGGATGTTTGAGATCGGTATATTTTGCTTAATCGGCCGCGGTGGACTAGTGGTTATGCTCCTTGCCCCTGATCTCGAGGGTCGCGGGTTCAAACCCGGCCGGGGTTGATGGATTTTTTTAGGATGGAAAAATCCAAGGAGCAAGTCCTCCGGGAGGGACTTTAAGCCGTGGGTCCCGAGTCTGAATATTCTCAGGCTCGTAAAAGATCCTTAAGCCTGAATGAAAGGCCTCTAAGCAAAATGTACCGATTTTTCCGGTCCTAGTACTACCTTGGTTTCCTAGATGTCAGTATGAGGCGGAACGCTGACTACGGACCACTCAAATGACATCTATACGAAAACAAGTACAAGTAAATTAGTATGGTTCAAAATCTTCCCTGTAGGGGGAGAGCGCCTAAATCTCTGTTAAGAGAAACATGGGCTTACAAGAAGATATTTTGCTTAGAGGCCTCTTTGTTCAGGATTAAGGATTTTTTACGAACCTGAAAATCTTCAGAGTCGGGACCAACGACTTAAAATCGCTCCCGAAGGACTTGCTTTGTGGATTTCTCTATTCTAAATAAAAAAATCCCTCGACCGCGGCCGGGTTTAAACCCACGACTCTCAGGACCAGAGACAAGGAGCATAACCACTAGTCCACCACGGCCGACTGAAGATAAATTCGCATGCCTATGTAATAGGTTAATTTTAATGAATTT
This sequence comes from Diploptera punctata, assembly GCA_030220185.1. NCBI lineage: Eukaryota > Metazoa > Arthropoda > Insecta > Blattodea > Blaberidae > Diploptera > Diploptera punctata. The sequence goes on along the minus strand of JASPKZ010003825.1, from coordinate 198,505 downwards.
CCTGGTCTGAGTAATAAGTTTTAAATAAATTTAATTCAGGCTATTCTTTGTTAATAATGAGTATCTGTAAGACTACTGGTTCAATAATTGTCTTTGTAGGTGTAGTTATATACTGATTTTTTAGAAATAAAGTATTAAACAAGAAGACATTTAGGAAAAAACAATAAAGCACTCGTACATCCCTAGTAAAATCAAATATACAAACGTCACTGCGATCAAGTAGCTGCTGGATTCTTGAATAATGATCCCTAAATTATCTGAAAATTACGATTTGTTCGAAATATATTTACATATCAAATTAATAGACCTATCAGAGATAATTCAAGGACAGGTTCCAAGTTAGTGTAAATATATAGGGATTTCAGTTTATTTGAGAAAGAACGACAAAAAAAAAATAATTTAGTAACAAAATTTAACTTCCATCCGCACTAAACCAAATAGGCCTATAAAATCATCACTGGGATCAAGCGGTTACTATATTCTTGAATAACAATCTCCGACTTTTATAAAATCTTAAAAAAAATACCATTTTCTGAAGATTTCGTTGTCCTTAAAGTTTCATGAGTCTTACAAGTGAGTAAAAACCCCGAAATCACATGCAGGAAACGTGTCCCGACCGGGCGTAGAACCCAGGCCCGCTGTGCTTAAGTCAAATACATTACCACTAAAATTTAGACTACAGCGAATTGAATGAAAATGTTGAATGTAAATTAAATTATGATACAGCAAACGTAATATAAAGAGACATGTTTATTAATACAATTTATAAATAAATATAGCCTATTAATGTAAAACAATAAAATTGTGCTATAATTAATAGTTTAACATTTAGTTTCAGACAATAGTCCAAGATATCCGCAACAACTTCAACACCTTTCTCCTCCATGAAAAAACATTTGGATTATAAAAGTAGATGGAATTAAAATGTAGGCCTATTGAATATGCAACATTCCGCATTCCAAGACAAGCTTATGACTACAATGAAACAGGAAGACGTAATTTGGGACGACCAAGGAAGCATTGGAAAGAGTCCATCATCATCAACAACAAGGATTAAGCTCAATGGCCTGTTCCGATCTCATTATAGCCTAAGTCGAATTGGTCCTTCCAGCTCTTCAATGGTCTTCCCAACAATCTTCCCCCTTTTGGTTTATAATTATACATTCTTCTTGGTATGCGCTGTTCATTCATTCGTAATATGTGCTGAAGGTAAGCATTTTATAGTAATTTATTGTTTCATAGAGATTAAATATATTAAGTTCTGTTCTTATTATCTTCGTTTTTCTTTTTATCGGTCCTTTGGTATCCTGCTATTGCTCTCAACATCTTTATTTCTGCAGCCTCTATTTTTTTGCTATCTGCCTTTGTTAATGCCCAGGTTTCACATCCATAGATAAGAGATGGAACTGGATAGACCATTTTTAGCTCTCATGGTGAGCTTGTGTAAGTCCTATGTGTAATGGGTGTAGGCCTATTAGTAGGCCTATTGTACCGAAAATTATGAGAATAGCTTGATTTCATAGTATTACCATACATCTTATGGACGAGATTCTTCTGATTTCTAAATATTTGGAGTTTCCTTTTTATTTTAAGAATAGAATAAAATTCATTAAAATCATTTGATGGTGTTGAAATTAGTATTTTGGAGGCCAATTGTTCAATGCGGAATCGCAAGGGACCATTTTTTTCATATTAGACAACATTCCGTATTATAAAAAATTAACCAATCTTAGATTATAGAGCACCGCATATGTCTTTTTATGTCCTTGGATTCATTGTAGTCTCGCTGCCGTTGGAAAGTGAAGTATAGTATGTACGAGCGACTTCCAGAACGCGCGAAAAAACAGTCCCGCTTCGTCAGCGTTAAAAATATCTCTTAGGCGCGTATCCTGGAATTAAAGTATGCAGTTTCGGTTTCCACTCACTAATTATACTTTCGTCCACATCCTTTGATTCCCCTAAAATTTAATTCCATAATACATTATGTCGTCTTTTAAAACTGTTCACAACCAACTCCTGAAGATGCCTTGAAATCGTTATTCCCTAGGGATATAGCAACAGCTAGAGCTTGACTTTGGAGCATAGGTCCGGTGGAATTGTAAAACACCTCGTTTATTTTATTTTTTTTTTTCCTATTTCCTTGCACCCATTCATTCATTATTTTTTCTTTGTGTTTTAAAATCTCATAAACTTGGGTTTTTCCACATTTAAATTTAGTGATTATTTCGCGTACTGAGACTTTGTTTTTCTTTATCTTCAATCACTTTCACTTTTCCGTTTAATGACAATGATACATAAGATTTAACCAACTTTATCCCGTAAATTGAGACGCTACCTGTGAAAGATACGTAAACAGTCTGTCTCAGATCTTAAACTAATTTAAGATTTTCCTGGTTATTTGTAAGGCAGATGTCACACGTCAAATATCTGTTACATGAACCTGTACTTCGCAAAACGGGTGTGCAGTGAGACCGAAAGAAAATTCCAGATACAGGTAGAAGCTCTACTTCACCCGGCGGCAGGAATCATCACTTAATAAATTCGCCTAACGGGAATTCAATGAAGTGGATACTAATTTATTTCTCTCTCTATCTTTCCGCCTTATAAATATTTTCTCATGAATTGTGTAGAAATATCCTTCCGTTTCCGAGTTGGACAGATTCCGTTTTATACAAAATCAATACATGTAAAATTACTATTATTTTGCCGGGACCAACAAATTTGTTCACATTGGACAGATTTCCGCATTACTGACGTTCTGGATTAAACAAGTTTTACTGTATTTAGAGTTTTTTTAAGAATAGAATAAAATTCATTAAAATTATTTGAGGGGGTTGAAATGAATATTTTGAAGGCCAATAATATATTAATATTATAGGAAAAATTAATCAATGGTGACAATATAATAATTTAAAGACATTATTTTCCTTATATGATCAGTCTTAAAAGAGAAATACTACAGTACATATGCCTGATGTGCATTCAATGGATGTGGTTGTTAACAAACTGTGTTTTACCATATACTGTATTATACAATATATTCTTAATCTTGTATGAGGTACTGTATGTTTTGTATTCTAGTTATTAAAAAGATCGTATGGAATCAAGAAATTACGCAGGACAAACGTGAACTAACAAACGTAGTAAATCTAGTTTTCGAATGGATGGTGGTCTGATAAGAGAGTTATATTTAGCAAAGCTTCTCGCGTTACGATTGGTCACTTCAAGGTCAAGCAAGAGATGGGATGAGATGGTACGCTTGGTGCAACAAATCGTCCAAAATTATGTTTTATAATATTAATGTATGTGTTACCCCTTAACTAAAACATATTAATACATAAATTGGATATTTATACACTATTAATCAGAGTTTACCAATGAAATATAATTAACTATCGCATCAACTAATTAACTATAGTATGAATGTAAAGTTTGATAAGACACAACTTTAATGAATATTTCAACTTCGATCAGATATATGTTATAATTTTTCAAGTTGTGGTTAACTTTCGTCATACAGTTGCATGTTTAAAGCAAACATACTTAATATTTATTGTGATTCTGGCAAAATATTAACTTAAATCAACATTTTATGCCTACCATTATAACTTAATCAAGCTACACTCACCTCTTAAAATGTTCAGAAAACTAAAACTAGTATACGAAATGACACTAAACACACAAAAAACTCACATATTTATATAAACAATTAACAATCACTATATATCAATTTACACACATTAATAAATATTCACGCACCGTAACTGACGCTACCGAAACACTACCCGTCCACCTGACGCGTCGGTTCACTGCTACCAACGATAAAAAGTAAGGAACATCAGTAATTTTATTTCACTAATCTCTGCCGTTACCAACTTCACTCCCTTATTCTTTGTATAGTCGAAGTTATCTTGATTATATGCGAAAAGTTTGTTTTATAAATGCGCGGAAAGCAGAGAAGTGCATAATAGTTTGATTATATAAATGAATAAAATATATAAATAAAGTAAATACAAATGTATAAATTGTCATCATTCGAATAAAAAATGAAGAAGCACAGATTTACCTTATCTATAGTCAGAGTCATGGGATCCCACATATCATGTAATAACAGGAATTTTAATTAGGCCTATGTATCAACTGTTGTTGGTTTAAACAATCTCTAATAATTATTCATAAATGTAATTTATTTAAATTTATAAATATTTACAATTATATTGTATGTTCAGAATGGTTCGATTTCACATTTCAATCTCGTAATTTATTCCTATTAAGTATAAAAATCGGATTTAATACAAAATAAAGCTAAAACAATATATGGAAAATTTATTTATATGAAAGATATATTTTAAGAAAATATTTTTTAAAGTTTTGAGTTATTAATTAAGTTGTTTTATTATTTTACACACATAATACTTATTTATACAAATTATGTAGGTATAATCAACAACTAAACAAAGAGTAGGGAATACGCGCGCGCGCGCACACACACACACACACACACACACACACATATATATATACACGACATTCAATATTGTATTTCTACACCTATTTGAAATTCCTGATTTTAATATAATTATTCATTTTGGTGTAGGCCTAAATTGTAGGAATGAAGAAATCACATTAGACATAACATGATTAAACTTAAAAGTTTCAGCATGCCTAGGCCCTATATAACTTTAAGTTAAATTATTGAATATTTAGGGAAAATAGAACAATTTTTAGGTATCGTATTCAATAATAATAATAATAATAATAATAATAATAATAATAATAATAATAATAATAATAATAATAATAATAATAATAATAATAATAATAATAATAATAATAATAATAATAATAATAATAATAATCTAATAGATTGTAATTCTGCTTTATAAATATATGTGTAGGCCTAATTTATTTATTACAGTGACTGATCATCAGTTAATGTTCTGTGATTAACATGTATATTTTACACTAAACAAATTACAAATAATATTAATATAAAACTAAAAGCATAATTGAAATTTAATCTAAAATCTACCTTAATACATTTGTCTAAGTAAAAATCTACACTCAAATAAATCAAACTATATCCCATGCAAAGAATTTGTAAATAAGCAAATATTTAATACGTTTCCTCCAAATAAAATTAATATATTGCGATTTTCAATTTGGAAAACTGTTGCCAATTTAATTAGGCCTATAGCTTGGTAGCGAACAAAATGCAGTTGTGCTGCGCTTACGGTAGAAGTCTATGGCATAATGTTCCCTTCCAAGTAACTTTGCGCTGGAAATTCTCCATGATCACAAGATTTAGTTGAAAGGTTGGGAGGCGTTCAATTACATCATGATCTTTGTTATTGAATATTAAGAAACGTTGTTTTTACTGGCAACTCCAGCTGCAATTCAAATTATATGGGTATTGACGCTGATTGGTTGAAAAAGAGGGGAAGAGGAGAACACCGGTCTGAGTAGTGAGACGTGCAGTCAAGCACTGCATTATGTTCGCTGCCAAGCCATGAGTTTAACAGTCGCAATATACTACATAATTCACCTGAATGAAAATAAAATAATATTTAGGGACTTCTACTACAATAAAAGGCCTACAACAATATAGAAAACATATAACATCAACATTAAGTAACAAACAAAATTAAAAAGGAAAAGCTGGAAATGAGACACCCATTTATATTATGAATGAATAAAAAATGAATGTAAAGTATATTTGATTCACTGCACTACAAACCGGAAGGTTGAGAGTTCGAGTCCCGGTGGAGTCAGGATTTTTAAACTGACCCAAACCTTTTGGTGGCACCATGACCCTGGGATCGACTCAGCCTCTAACGGAAATGAGTACCGGGCGATTGTTCTGGGGTAAAGGAATGAAACTTTACAAGGATAATGAAAATATCTGGAACTATAAGAAATTTTATAACCTTATCATCTATACTATAGGAACATTTTAACATTCCCTCCACCCCGATCAGCCTAATAATTCACAATTATCAATAATTGCAAACTAGATATATTTCAACTTAAATTCTACCGTCACGTAGGGTTGACAACCAGGCTGGCATCAAATCCCGATTGTCTAGAAAAAGTGGGAGCCTTAACCTGCTACTATCCCAAAGGCCTCCTGAGGCCTGTAGTGGGATACATTTGTCATGTGATTATAAATTCAACAAATGGAGCTACGAGTTTCTGAATTTTTTTCAATATTGCAGTTGAAATATTATATTGAAAAGGTCGTGGTTTTATTTTTTTTCAGTGTATAATTTATTATCTCTAGGTATGAATAATACAATAGAGTTATTACATATGGCATCACTGTAGGCTTACAGATATGGAAAAAAGAAGAGGCATTTATACAGATAGGATTAGGTCCTATGTGCCAACATAACATCTAGTCAGTGTTATTTAGTTTAGAACAGACTATGAATGAAGTAATAATAAAATTAACTCACTGGCACTATCGAATCCGTAGGTGCATGGCCGCGCGGACATGAGCTCTTCATATAGGGATGTATATCCCTATCCTGAGCGAATGTTTTCCAATCATTTCCTGTATAATCTACTTTCCTCTAATAATAGTTAATGTTATTCTCCCACCTCATTCTTGGTCTTCCAACTGGGCGTTTTCCCTCTGGTTTTTCTACAAGAATCTTCCATGTAGGTCTTTCATTCCCCATACGTGCCACATGTGCTGCCCATCGCAGTCTACGAGACTTAACTGTTCTTATTATATCTGGCTTCCTATAAAGCCCATGTAGTTCACTGTTATGAAGTCTTCTCCATTCACCTGTCTGTTCGTCTCTCTTTGGTCCAAAAATTTGCCTAAGAACTTTATTCTCAAATAGGCCTACTCTTAATCTCGTATATGCCTATAGGGCCTATATATATATATAGGCCTATAAGAAAAATAAATGTTTGTTCTGGATTCGCCTGGTAGCGTAAATGGTAGCGCACTGAGATATCAACTGAGAGGTCCGGGTTCAAATCCCGTCCAAGCATTTATTTTTCTTATCTTGTCATATTAAGCTTGCATTGCTCAATGTCAAAAAGGTTTAATTATAACATCGAAAAAGCGTCACTGCTATAAAGTAAAAATATTCTCTTTAATTTGCTTACTTGTTATAGTAGCTACTAGGTGGCAGTGGAGACCGAGTTTCCGCTACATCTGGTAATCATAGAGAATATGTATAAGAAAAATAAATGTTTGTTCTGGTAGCGTAAGTGGTAGCGCACTGAGATATCAACTCAGAGGTCCGAGTTCAAATCCCGTCCAGGCATTTATTTTTCTTATCTTGTCATATATATATATACATCCATCCATCCATAGTAATTCTGCCCGAAGGCAGGTCCTTCATGCTATGCTTGCAGCTTTACTAGGGAATTGTAGGTGTCGTGGCTTGCTGTTGCTTTCCACATCGGTGAAGGATGATGATGATGATGTTGATAATGATAAGGATGTTGATGATGGCCATATGATTTCGGGGACCGTTTGGGCCTTAAAGTTTTCCTGACATTTGTCTTACAGCTGAGGAAAAACCCGATAAAAACCTCACCCAGAAAAACTGGTCCGACCGGGGATCGAGCACGCTTCCTCGAAACCACAGAGGTGGACTATATATATACATACACACACACGTCCATTGCTATACAGCGAATAGTCGATTTATTTTTATTTATAACGTTTATATAACATTAGTGGAACTAGTCGCGTTTTTTTCATTAAAAGCTCATTATATAGGCCTATATGCCAGCAACTAAATCAGAGTGTAGTTAGACCTGACTTTTAAAAATCATATAAATATAAACACTAATGTTGTCCATGTACAAATTGCCAGTTTCTGTTTGCATACTAGAAGAAGTTTTAATATTTCTTAGGGTGTCATTAAACTCGAGAAATCGCAAATATAAAAATTAAAACCACGACCTTTTCAATATAATATTCAACTGCAATAGGCCTATTGAAAAAAATTCAGAAACTCGAAGCTCCATTTGTTGAATTTATAATCACATGACAAATGTATTAGGCCTATACGACACAGAAGAATGTTTACATCAAGTCATAGCAGCACTTTGCTGCTCGGACGGACGTAGTTACTAACCATGTATAGTCAGAAACAAATAGCAAATGAAGCACTTACCCAGCTTATTTAGGATAATAGCTCTTCCACACCCACGTTCATGACAGAAGTGAAGCAAGTGTACGCGGGATGACACAGCATTAGTTCGCAAATCAACAACAAACGAAGCAGGTCAATGTTCCGCTGTGTCGGATAGTACAATTTCTCGGTCGCATAACAATAATATTATGAATAAAATATTCTTAGACCTTTATTTATGAACGTACTGTATTGCACATATTGTGGAACATATTTTAAGTACATTGTTACGAGAAATCGAGATAATATCTTATACCAATACACTGGCGCCGTGGAGTTTAGTTTATTATATATATTCATCTATAGGGCCTATATAGAAAATGCAACTATTTTAAATGAACAGGCTATGGGATAGAAATTCAAATTCTTAAAAGTAAATGAATAAGTTCTATTTAAAAAAATCATTCCTGAAATATTTTTCTATAGGCATATAATAAACTCTTAGAATAAGTTGTGTGTTTAGTTATGAAGTTGGAAAAGTTTTCAACAAATTTAAATTATTTTAATTACGTAATATTTTCAATCCTTCCTTAAGTTTACAAGAATTTTTTTACTCACGAAACATTGGGAAGACAAATTCTCACATGGAAATGAATCACTGTCAGTGAAAACGAATTTAAAAAATATATAAAATGCAAGTTAGGCCTATACAAAATTGGTTAAAATATTATTCACTTTAGAGAAATTAGAAATTTTCTTTAATTTTGGACAAAATTCACAATACAAACATAGATGGATAATATATATCCATTCATCCATAGTAATTCTGCAGGTCCTTCGCTGTAATCATAGCATTTCATGATATGTTTGCAGCTTTACTAGGGAATTGTAGGTGTGGTAGCTTCCCGTTGCTTTCCACACCGGTGAAGGATGATGATGATGATAATGATAAGGATGATGATGATGGCCATATGATTTCGGGGACCATTTGGGCCTTAAAGTTTTCCTGACATTTGTCTTAAAAGTGAGGAAAAACCCCGATAAAACCTCACCTAGAAAAACTGCCCCGACCGGGGATCGAAACCGAGCCCGCTGCGTGACAAGGCAGCACGCTACCTCGAGACCACAGCGGTGAACATATATCCTATATATATATAGGCCTCATCCATCCATCCAATGGCTGATTTTTATTTTGCGCAGCAAGCCTCCAGTTGCGATAATTAAATATGTTTACAGCATCATCCTTAATACCATCCTCTCATCTTTTTTCGGTCTTCCAACTCGCCTACTCCCCATAAAACTTGCTGCAAGCACATTTTTTGGTGCTCGGTCTGTAGAGAGACTTTGTACATGGCCAGCCCATTCCAATTATATTAATTTAATAAAAGTGACAAGGCCATGTTCATAATATTTCTCGTACAATTCTTTGTTGTATCGTATTCTCCACTAGCCATTAGTATTTGTCAGTCCAAATATTTTCCTGAGTATTTTTTTTCAAAATTACTTAGGTTTACCTGTGATATTTTAGTGAGGCTCGATGTCTCACTACCATAAGTCAAAACTGTTTTTATTAAAACTTTATGTAGCCTTAATTTAGTAGCTGAATGTATATTACTGCTCTTCATTATTTCATAAAGTGAGTAATAAGCTTTGTTGGGCAATTTCAGTCTTCTTTGTACTTCAATGTGGCTGTCGTTATTATCGGTAATACATGAGCTAAAATAGTTTTCTTTTCACAATGTTAAAACCTAATTCTTTCATGCTATTAGATTGCTGTTCTGTCATTGGTTTAATACTTGTCTGCATCATAACTTGTATTTTCTATAGGCCTATGGTTATTTGTAGGCCTATGCCTATGTCTTATATAGGTAGGCCCTATATATTAATTGATATATTATTATTGTTATTATTGTTGTTATTGTTATTATTATCATTATTATTATTATTATTATTATTATTATTATTATTATTATTATTATTATTATTATTATTATTATTATTATTATTATTATTATTATTATTATTAATATTATTATGTCCACCGCTGTGGTCTCGAGGTAGCGTGCTGCCTTGTCACGCAGCGGGCCCGGGTTCGATCCTCGGTCGGGGCAGTTTTTCTGGGTGAGGTTTTTATCGGGGTTTTTCCTCGCCTGTAAGACAAATGTCAGGAAAACTTTAAGGCCCAAACGGTCTCCGAAATCATATGGCCATCATCAACCTTATCATTATCATCTCATCATCATCCTTCACCGGTGTGGAAAGCAGCGAGAAGCTACCACACCTACAATTTCCTAGTAAAGCTGCAAGCACAGCATGAAAATGCTATGATTGCAGTGAAGGACCTGCCTTCGGGCAGAATTACTATGGATGGATTATTATTATTATTATTAACAAAAATAGTTTTGAACAATGGAATTATCGTACAAGTACAGAGTTTTAAATATTTAGGATGCCACATATCTTACAATTGGGAAAATGATAGGCCTATACGTGAAAAAAAATATATAAATTTCAAAGTATGTGTGGGACTATTAAATGAACACTACAAATAAAAACAACAAAAGAAACAATACTAAAGTTTTATAAGGTAATGGCTGTTCCATTGTGACATATGGATCAAAGAATTGCGCCATGAATAGATCAGATAGAAGAATACTACAAACATCAGAGATGAAGTTCCTCAGATACGTTGCAGGATATATTCTAAGAGACCACATTCCTAGTGAAACAATTAGGCAAGAACTCAACATTTTTAATCTAAATGAAAAAATACAAAACTATAAACAAAATGAACATATTTTAAGAATGGACTCTTCTAGGTTAACAAAACAAGCACTGTTTTACCAACCTCAGGGCTATAGAGATGTGGGACGTCCAAGAAGACGATGGGAAGATGAATTCTGAGAGCGGAACAGGCCGACGGCCTACCATGAAGGTGATGATCATGGTGATGATTTTAAGAGCATTATTATTATTAACATCATCATTATTATTAACATTATTATTATTATTATTATTATTATTACGTAGAATATTTATCATATTAAAAAAATAATAATTTTTGGCAATTCTCTGAAGCAATGCAGCGAGACGGCTTCAGACTAATAGTATCAGGCTACCAAGATTATATAGGCCTACGAACAGTAGGCCTATAGGCTATTCATTTCCTCGGTCATGTGTCTTCTTTAATTTATTTGTTTGTTGAAAATAGCAAATTGCCTTATTATTTCTGAGTTTTGTCAAGTTCTAGATCCATTATATGCGTTTATAAATGTTAGGAAATGTTTTTGTCCACCGCTGTGGTCTTGGGGGTAACGTAGTTGTCTTGTACGCAGCTGGACCGGGTTCAATCGCCAGTCTGGGCAAGTTTCCTGAGTGATGGTTATCTCGCGGTTTTCTCTCCTGTAAGACAAATGTTAGTAAATTTTAAGCCCAAACGTTTCCAAACACATCTTCCCATGATGCATAGCATTATCAAATTCGCCTTGTTTGTATGAATGTGTGTATGAATGATGTGTTTGGTCTTAATGTCGTGTTGTCTCGGAGTAAGCTCCGGACTGAACTGGTAAGTCATTCAGGGTGGCCCTCCAAGTCCTTGTGTGGTCAAATTGTCCAATGTTTGGTGTGTGTGATACAATGTTAAAAATCCCTCTCCCGTGGTACTGTAAATTCCGAGCAATCTGGAGCATATCTAGAGGCGAGAAGTTAAACTGCGAAAAATAAGTTTAAAGTTCTACTAGTATATTATTACACTGGTCAACACGATTTTTGTCTCATGAGTACCAACAGTTGTACTGAATGCAGTTTTTTTATCGTGTTTTCAAATATGTATTCGGAATTTCTCCATCACCCACAGTTTTTTTTTTATTTCAATTTCAATTAATGGATTTAAATAATTATTTTTAATCAATTGAGTTGGTGTTTACTTGATGAAAATCCATATTTATTAATTAAATAAAAATAAAACGTAGTTTTATTTTTATTTAATTAATAATTATTTTTTTTATTATTCTACCAGTTATATTATATGGGTGCGAAACATGGACTCTTACTTTAAGAGAGGAAAGGAGATTACAAGTATTTGAGAATAAAGTACTTAGGAAAATTTTTGGAGCAAAGAGAGATGAACAGACAGGTGAATGGAGAAGACTACATAACAATGAACTACATGGTATTTATAGGAAGCCAGATATAATAAGAACAGTTAAGTCTCGTAGACTGCGATGGGCAGGACATGTTGCACGTATGGGGAATGAAAAGACGTGCCTGGAAACTTCTTGTAGGAAAGCCAGAGGGAAAACGCCCAGTTGGTAGACCAAGAATGAGGTGGGAGAACAACATTAACTATGATTTGAGGGAAGTAGATTATACAGGGAATGATTGGAAAGCATTAGCTCAGGATAGGGATGTATGGAGAGCTTATGTCCGCGCGGCCATGAACCTACGGGTTCGATAGTGCTAGTGAGTAAGTAAGTAAATAATTATTTTTTAATAAACGTTTTTTCGTCCATTTATTATCTTGGTGCAGTGAGCGATGAGCTCGGGGAACACATTCATCAGGAGATTTCAGCTATGGAAAAGAGATATCAAAGCAAATGGAATCCTAATATGCTGGCCGATTATTGTTGGACCATCAAGAGGGATGCTCCACAGACGAAATATAGCAGAAAATCGCCATTTCTTACTTCCTAGATAAGTCCGAATGTTCGAATATTGTGTAGTTACGAATGTATAAAATATTAAAGTGTTTGAAATTATAAAAACCTTAGGCCTACTTACTTACTCACTGGCACGATCGAACCCGTAGGTTCATGGCCGCACGGACATAAGCTCTCCATACATCCCTATCCTGAGCTAATGCTTTCCAATCATTCCCTGTATAATCTACTTCCCTCAAATCATAGTTAATGTTGTTCTCCCATCTCATTCTTGGTCTACCAACTGGGCGTTTTCCTTCTGGCTTTCCTACAAGAAGTTTCCAGGCACGTCTTTCATTCCCCATACGTGCAACATGTCCTGCCCATCGCAGTCTACGAGACTTAACTGTTCTTATTATATCTGGCTTCCTATAAAGACCATGTAGTTCATTGTTATGTAGTCTTCTCCATTCACCTGTCTGTTCATCTCTCTTTGGTCCAAAAATTTTCCTAAGTACTTTATTCTCAAATACTTGTAATCTCCTTTCCTCCCTTAAAGTAAGAGTCCATATTTCGCACCTATATAATATAACTGGTAGAATAATAGTTTTATATATTTTCAGTTTAACGTTTTTTGAAAGGAGTTGGGACATCAAGAGTCTCTGCAATACATAATAGCACGCATTTCCAGAATTGAGCCTATGTTTAATTTCTTTGTGCATCTAATTCCTATTTGTGATTATTGTTCTTAGGTATTTGAATTCAGCCACTTCCTCAAAATTTCCCTCATTTGTCATTAACTGTCCATTTCCATTATATAATGTATTTCGACGTGTGTTATATATTTAGTTTTATTGATATTTACTTCCAGTCCTAATTTCTTAGTGTTACTCAATAGTGTGCGCGTGTTGTCCTTTAGTATCTCCTCGCTATCGGCCAATAATACTACATTATCAGCATAAACTAACAGCTTATTAATACCATTGAGTTGTAAGCCTTCCTTATTCTCTAAAGATTTAATGGCATCCCTGTCTCTCGGAAACCTTGCGTGATGGAGAAAAACCGATATCATATTTGAATTCAGGAGAAAAAATACTATCAGAATCACATATTTTTCTTTCTGTGACATAAAAAAAGTGTTTTTTTTTTTTTTGTTGCTCAGTGTTATTACTTGCAATTCTAGTAATAAATGTACCTTGAGTTTTATACAGTCTTAAATATGCCAATGGAGATGTTCATATAAAGTTTAACGTATTCTGCAAAACATATTACCTTTTAGGTTTGAACTTTGTAAACTGCATTATTACACGGATATGCAATTTATCTACACCTTATTTTCAGTCGATTGTGTGGGATATCTAAATTGAGCGCTAATATGATATCGACAGCTAATTCATTATAAATACATTTCGCCTTTTGATTCCGACATGATTAAATAGGTTCATTAATTCTTGAATGATATTCTGCATTTTTTTCTATTCGAACACCTGGTTTCGCTCTACTGTCTATGTTAACCATATAAATGAACATCTATTTGAATAATTCTATAAATTGTTGCTACAATACATGCTACCTGCTTTAGTTTGATAAAATTTAAATTAATTTCAGTGTTTTACTTATTTACGTCGAAACTATGCATTTATTTGTCTTCAATCATACGGGGAAATCAGCTTTCAATAACTAACTAACTCACTGACTAATAAATAAACGCGGACGTAAGCTGTCCATACATACCTATCCTGTGCTAACTATTTTCCATTCGTGCCCTGTATAATTTACTTCCCTGAAATCATGGGTTAATGTTGTTCTCCCAATTTATTCTTGATCTATCAAGTTGCTGTTTTCCTACAAAAGTTTCCATGCCCCTCTTTCATTCCCCATTCGTGTCACATGTCCTGCCCTTCACAGTCTACTAGGCTTAACTATTCTTATTATATCTGGTTTCCTAGGAAGATAATGTAGTTCATTGTTATGAAGTCTTCTCCAAACGCATGTCTGTTCATCTCTCTTTGGTTCAAAGATATTTCCTAAGAACTTCATTCTCAAATTCTCGTAATCTTTTCTCCTCCCTTAAAGTAAGCGTCCATGTTTTGCATCCATATCATATAACTCGGAGAATAACAGTTTTAAGATAGTTTAACTTTTTTTTTTTGGAGAAGTTGGGACAACAACAGTACCTGTAATATACAATAGCACGCATTTCCAGAATTGAGTCCATGTTTAATTTCTTTGTGCATCTCAATCCTATATGTAATTATTATCTCTTATCAGCTTTCAATACAATATTTATTGTTATACATTTATTGAATATGTAAATGTAAACCTAAATGAATAAATAAATAGCTAAATCTATAATGTATTTTCAATTTCCATATTGATTTTTTTTTTAAATTTTTATCCGTCAAGTTAAGAATTTTTCTTTCCGGATTCTATTCTGCGACTATTACACTCTATGATCGAACGTATAGAAGCACTCGCCAACAACTCATTCTGATACGGTACACACTTAGGCCCTATGTATTGAACTTTAAGGAAGAATCGTTATTAAGTACCTGAACGTTATGAGGAATGGCAGCCCATTCTTCTTTCAAAGTTGGAAACAAAGAGGATAACTCCTTGAAATCTGTAAGTACTTTTAGGCCTATGTTCTAATTTATCCCATAGATTTTTATTGGATTGAAATTAGGGCTGTGGGGGGGGGGGTTAATCCATATCCTGGACGTAATTTTCTCCAAAATACCGTCTTACACACCTTGCTTGAGGACATGATCATTCATCCACGTAAGTCCTCCATGAACACAAACATTTAAGACAGTAAATATAGTGGTCATCACCAGTACAAAACCATTCATAATGTCATAGCATTTGGCGTTTAGATTGCCATTCAGTTTTTGCTATGGTACCAACCATGAAATGAAAAACAGCCTTAAACTATAACATCACAACTTCCAAATTTCAGTTTTTGTCATAATACAGAACGACAGATAATGTTCCCTTCCCATTCACCACACCCAAGTCCCTTCATCAGCCTGCTACAACGTCGCTAAAATTATTTTGAATTTCCACTGTTCAGAGACGGTACTTTTTAAACAATTGCATACAATGCTTAGAATTCACGGTCATTATAGACTAATTTTGTTAACTCAAAACAAACGCTCGTGGTGCTAACTTTACTCTGATAGCAATGTTGATTTTTAGAGGATTGATTCACCCAATAACCAACGATTTTCAGACACCACCCTCTTCAAATATCGACATAATATGCGGCCTATCAGATCAATGTTTAATTGGGGCAATTACATCATGTTTCTATTTTACCTCATATGAAATTATTAATTCTGGAAGCTTCAGACAGACTGAAATCTCTCCGATGCTATTGTTTGTTGAGCACCTGTGTTCATTACACGTTGAAAGTCACTGAGCTAATTATGTTGCTAATATTTGTTACTGAACAGTACACAATATGCTGTCATTACGCTTCAGCAGCACTATTCAGGGGTGTCCCTAAACTTTTAAATCATACAGTGTACATATAGTAAATAATAATTTCTCTATCACTCTCCCTCTTTTTTATCTTTAACTTAGTTTAACCTCTCCTTTTGTATGTACTCTTACACGTCCCGCGGTATCCGGACCTTACAAAGGGCACGATCTGTCGGTAAAGGATTTTTAACTTTGGCTCACACACATACTTTTTTTTTACTACACAAGGGCATAGGGTGGTTCCCTGGATAAATGGCCAGTTAAATACTAGAGCCACCTCCGAGACAACAGGTGATTATGATACGAATGTTGATGAACACTGGTTATTAGCATTTATTAAAAGCTTAATCTAACTTTCATTGGAAAGATTTTAAGTTAAATTAAACTAATAACCTTCAAAGTTATAAATAGAGAAGCTTCTTTAAGTGTTAAGTTCTAGTGATATTCGGGAATCATTTGGGCCTTAAATATTCCCAACATTATCTTAAATGTGAGGAAAAACCTTCACATAGGAATCTTGTCCAGACCGGGAATCGAATCCGGACACGCTGCGTACGAGATAACGTTAAACCAAAACCACAGCTATGAACCAGTATATAATAAATAATAATAATATTATTATCATTATTATTATTATTATTATTATTATTATGTCCACCGCTCGAGGTAGCGTGCTGCCTTGTCACACAGCGAGCCCGGGTTCGATCCCCGGTCGGGGCAGTTTTTCTGCGTGAGGTTTTTATCGGGCTTTTTCTCACCTGCAAGACAAACGTCAGGAAAACTTTAAGGCCCAATCGGTCCCCGAAATCATATGGCCATCATCATCCTTATCATTATCATAATCATCATCCTTCACCGGTGTGGAAAGCAACGGGATGCTACCACACCTACAATCCCCTAGTAAAGCTGCAAATGGAAATGCTATGATTGCAGAGAAGGATCTGCCTTCGGGCAGAATTACTATGGATGGATTATTATTATTATTATTACTATTATTATTATTATATTATTATTATTATTATTATTATTATTATTATTATTATTATTATTGTCTCATAGGCTACGATGGGCAGGACATGTGACACATATAGGGAATGAAAGAGGAGCATGGAAGCTTCTGGTAAGAAAAATTTAAATTTAAATTTACCTTGTATTATTTTTTATGAGGCTATGAAATCTAATTCCAGAAAACGCCCAGTTGGTAGACCAAAAATGAGGTGGGAGAATAACATTATTCATGATTTGAGGGAAGAAGATTATACAGGGGATGATTGAAAAACATTAGCACAGGATAGGAATGAATGAAGAGCTTATGTCCGCGCGGTCATGAACCTATGGGTTTGATATAGCCAGTTAGTTATTATTATTATTATTATTATTATTATTATTATTATTATTATTATTATTAATATTATTATAGGCCTACTATTAATCATAAACAGAATAAAATGCCTGGGTTCATTCACAAATAGTCTTAAAAATATTCTTCCCTTCATTTAAAGTCAATTTCATGTCTATCCTTCCAGTGACACTTGATTATTAGAATCCTGAGAAAAATGATTCGATGATAGCGATGAAGACGATAAAGAGGAGGATAGCTGTGATGACAGTAATGACACTCGAGGTGTTGGTGGTCTTGTTTGGGGGCGAGGTGACACACTGAGTCGTGACTCTGGGGTGTGGGGTACACACACTTCACCTTGTTTGTGCACCGCGCCTCGGTTTACGCCTCCTGCATACTTTTGTTTCTTTCACCAGAGCGACACACACAATTTGCCATGCGCCACAAACGACAATCTAATCATTTGTCCCTTAAAAGTCAGTGTGACCTCAGTTGACATCAGATGGGACCAGTCATCAATATTCGACACCGCTTTAAAAACACTAACCTCGTTTTCGATGGGCATATTCTATTTGTGTTTTAATTATATATTACAATCCTAAATTTATGAATATTTAGGTTTTTATATATATATATATATATATATATATATAGATAGATAGATATTATAAATATATTTTTGACATTTGGCAATGAAGGCAAATATGATATGAAAAGAAAAATGAATGCTTGAGTCGGGATTCGAACTCGAGTCTCTAAAGTCTCTAAAGACTCGAGTTCGAATCCCGACTCAAGCATTCATTTTTCTTTTCATATCATATATATATATATATATATATATATATATATGTGGAACAGACATATAACTAGGAAAAATAAGTTGCAAATATATAATTCAATAGTGAGAAGTACCGTCACATGTGGAGTTGAAGTTTGGAAATTCAATAAAAAATTAGAACAAAACTTATGTCGATGGAAATGGATTTCTTGATGAGAGCAGCAAGATATTCAAAATTAGACAAAATAAGAAATACTGTCAAAAGAGAAAAAAATTATTATTGGTTATTCAATAGTAGATTATATACGGTATAAGCAATTAAATTGTTATGGGCACGTACGACGAATGCAAGATGAAAGATTACCCAGGAAAACATTGGAATGGTGTCCACCTGGAAGAAGGAGGAGAGGAAGACCTCAAAACTCGTGGATGCAGGAAATAAGAGTTGGAATGAGAGCAAGAGGACTGAAGGACATGGATTGGATGGATAGAGACGAGTGGAGAAGAAAAATAAAACTGTAGGCACAGAAAGATGTGGAAAAATTAAAATTCTGTATATAAATAAATATATATATATATAAATAAATAAAAAAAAGATATATATATATATATCAATTGTGTTGTAGTGTCATGTCATGACATGATTCCATACAATGTTATGACATGATACAACTCGAAAACTACGACAAAGAAGTCATCTACAGTGGATTCCATGACATTGTAGGATCTTGGACAATTAAACAGCTGTTCTCTAGGCGAAGAAAGGTACCCTAATTACACAACCACGAACAGCCAAACCTATACCTTATATTGCGATTTTGAGGCGCATAAAATCAAAACCCGAGGACATTTACACCAACCGATTTCAGTTATCCACAAAAGACAAGAAATAGGATTGCAACCAACTCCATACCAGAACTTCCAAGAAAGGCAGAATTTGCGCAGGTCACGACTGTCCTGCTAAAACTTTTGCACAAGATCAATGTATTGTCCACACTCTACACCAAGATGCATTTCATACAACCACCCAGAGGAAGAAATGGATGACGAACACCTCAACAACTGTACAGCCCGTCAAACAGAAAACATTCACAAACTCCAAAGTATTGGAGAGCAAGACTGCTAATGACGTCAGTGTTATATGCAGCACATTAGACAACAACCAACCAATATCTTATAAGAAGGTTGGTAATGGCAGTCCCTTGCAGTGCTGTATGGAAATAAAACTTGGACATTAACTAAAAAGGGCCGCTTACTAATATAGGCTACTGTGCTGAAATTAAATTTCTGACAGCAGTGGTTAAAAATTGATTGATTAAATTGACTGACCCCGTTCATCCCACTCGGGGCATGGGTGCTCTCTTAGTAAAGAGTTTCTTAAACAGACTAATATAGTTGTACTTATTTTTCCTATAGATATCAGTGAGGGACATTTGGTTAGAACATCGCTTCGAGGAGACATCTAGTAGGAAACTAAAGCATTACTTGGATGGTGAAGGCCAATTAAATTTCTCTCAGAGGCCGTAGGTAGGCTTGAGGTTGTTATACGAGCCATAAAATCTTCAGACTCGGAATCCACTGCTTAAAGTCCCTCCCGAAAGACTTTTCTCTTGGATTTTGCTATCCTAAAAACTATTCGACCTCGGCCGGGTTTGAACCCGCCTCTTGGGTCTAGAGGCAAGGAACGTAACCAGTAGACCTCCGAAGCCGACTGATTATAAGTTAATACATAAAAGATAAATTATGACATAAGTAAATAATTAAATGTATTTAACTACAATAAAACATTGAATATAGAAGAAAATTATCAAATCACTTAAACATAAACCAAGAGAAAACATAGCAAAATATGCACTATTTTACGAGACCAAAGAACAGACTATTAAAAAAATGGATGGATCAGAACAGGCAGAAATAGCCTTACCCCCTGAAGTAATAGAGAAGAGAAAGAAGAAGAAAAATAATAATATTGATAGCTGCAGAAATAATTTTGTTTAATTAATTTTTAGACAAATTCCAAGAGATAAATCAGAAGTAAAAATATTAATCGATGTTATGTAGGCCTATATGAATTCAAACTTACACCCAGCGATATCGGGCTCTTTAACAGTCGCGATTCAAAGCGAATGTAAAAGACTCAATAAATGTATTCATCTTATAAAAACTAACTGGCTCTATCGAAACCGTAGATTCATGGCCACGCGGGCATAAAGCTCTCCATACATCCATATCCTGGGCTAATGTTTTAAAAATCATCCCCTGTATAATCTACTTCCCTCAAATCATGGATAATATTATTCTCACACCTCATTCTTGGTCTATCAACTGGGCGTTTTCGCACTGGTTTTCCTACAAGAAGCTTCCATGCTCCTCTCTGATCCCCCATATTTATTCTTCTTATTCAAGATGTAATAATTGAATCATCATACCGAAAGTCGGTGATGCAGGACCCAAAATGTTTACTCATAACCAGAATTATAAAGAAGAAGAAAATAAATTAGATTGACCACTGGCTAAGAAGAAACTGCCTGCTGACGGTTGACCTAGAAGGAATGGTCAGCGGAAAGATAGTTAAGAGGCAGAAAAAGACATCAGATGACAGACAATATTAAAATAAATGGTTTGTGTGCGGATACAAAAAGAAAAACTGAGTTAAGGAAAGTATGGAGAATGCTGACTTTGCAGTGAAAGACCTGCTCTTGGACAGAACACTATGTATAAAACCAAAATTTTACATTTCAAGATAATTCATCAGTTTCAATCAATGATTTTGAATTCAAAGACGAGAATTGTAACCAATAGACCACTAGTATACTAGCAGATATCCATCAGTAGATATCTCGAAAGGTTTAATGCAGAGAAAAAAATTGCACGAATTCAGAATTTGTAGTTTACATGATTACTCAATTTGTAAGGTTTTAAGTAAGATATATTACTGACACAGAGAGGCATATGAGATACATTTCATTGAGGATACCAGGCATGCTTTCATTGGCAATAAAATTTTACACTACACTTAGAGTTATCAAGATGTTCTTAACATTCTACGCGCATGGCTTTACATGCTAAAACACCTTCATTTTCATTGTAATATTCGTCAATCTCAATATTACATCTTCAAGCAATGAAATGTGGTAAGACAATTTCTCCTACACACTTTCTACCACTGGCTACGTCATAATATATCCCGCTCTCCTTTATACATATGTTGTGTTTATTGTGATATATCTGCAACAGTTACATCATTACAGTGAATTACAGTACATAGTTTTTAATCACACTATTTTTTTCAAAATGGTAAATCCTGCTTGTATTATTAACATTGGTATAAATGTTCCCATAGTAAAGATGATGTGATTATAAAATTTATTAAGGCTCCAGTAGGTTTTAACATAGTTCTTTTTCATAAGACGGGCAGCTGGCCAATCATTATAACCCCCAACTTGGAGGACCATCTGGTTTTTGTTCAAGATTTTCTTCGTCTAGCCTTTGACGAACCAACGTCTCCCTACAAGGCAGCAGTTGCCGTATCCTGGCAAGGAGTCCTCACAGGGTACTATCATCGGGGCCAGAATGAACCCTGTTTTTTAAGGGGTGTTTACTCCTCCATCACTCCCCATTTTTACTGGTTTGTGACAGGCAGGGCCTAGTTCTCAAATATTAGTGTAGGTTGTCTGGATTTGGCTACGTAAAGAGGATGCCAAATGACAGGATACCCAAGATGATATTAAATTTTGAAGCGGAAGGCAACAGAAGAAAGTAAAGACCAAAAGAACAGTGGATTCAAGGAGAACATAAGAGTACGTTGTCGAGAGGATTCTAGAGAGTGATGCAGAGAATAAGGATTTATGGAGGAATAAAATGTACAATAGTCGGTATTTTGACCGCATACCATTCATGACATCTTTGGGAAATAAGCACAACTAAATTAACTTGGACGAGTAACTCCTAAAAAAAGGAGGGGCTAAGGCCCAACACTGGGCTGTTACGCCATTGTAGGTGTAGAAAATTTACAGAGGGTTGTAAAGAACTACTGAACTGTAGAGATATCCTTAATAAAGAATAAAACTTTTAAAAAATAATTAGTATTTTTTCAATCCAAATATGCCTACTTTGAAGAAAATGAGTAGTAAAATTATTTTATTACATGGGTGTATTACCAGCGTCCGTATAAACACTTCCCAGGGAGACAGGTTTCACCTCTCCTAGGGAAGTGGTCTTCCTGGACTGTTTAGCCCCATCTTCCCGTAGTAAAATGTCCTCGCTTCTCCTTCGAACACCAACATCTAACTCCATCAACAACTAGAACATCAAATCCACATCCCAAGAAGCAACAGTAACAACAACCAGGGAGACGTGACGCTGCTATCGGCAGTGCGGCGCTCTGGACCATGCTGACGCACACGCCTCCACGTTTTCCCACTAGGACTATCGCTATGAAGTCTTGGAAATGGCTTATATCCTCAGAACATGAAACTCTCAAATGAAACAAATAATATCTAGGGCTGAAGAGGGTATGGCCCTCCATGGTATCTTTACCTTTTCGTGGTGGAGTGGGCTTGCGTGCTTAAATGATCCCGAGAGCTATGCCGGCTGCAGCATTGCTGCCGACAGGATTACCGATGCCGGACTGGTCGAAGGTGATAAGCCAGACGAAAAAAGTACCTTGGTCGAAAGAGTGACGAT
This sequence comes from Diploptera punctata, assembly GCA_030220185.1. NCBI lineage: Eukaryota > Metazoa > Arthropoda > Insecta > Blattodea > Blaberidae > Diploptera > Diploptera punctata. Next base: position 175,480 of record JASPKZ010003825.1, on the reverse strand, counting down.
CTTTCACCGTAAAAATACAACCGTCAAGAAATGCGGACATGGGTTCAACTGGGGTAAAATTTTCCGGAGGTCAAATAGTCCCCCATTCGGTTCTCCGGGCGGGGACTACTTCAGGGAACCCATGCCAAAGGCTCAAACATAAGGACATGTTCCTAGGAACATGGGATATTAGGACTTTATACAATAGCGGGGCGCTAAAGGTATTAACCCGTGAATTAGAAAAATCACCCTTAAATATAGTCGCTTTACAGGAAATTAAATGACCAGGAGAAGGTAGTCAGGAATCAGGAAGTTTTGCATTATACTATGCGGGTGCAGAAAGACCTGAATTTGGAACGGGTTTTTTTAGTCCGAAGGAGGATCCTGTCCGCTATCCGAGATATTAAGTTTGTCAGTGATAGGATACCATTCATAATTCTAAAGGGTAAACGGCATGATTTTGTAATCGTAAATATACATGCTCCCACAGAAGATAAAGATGACAAGATCAAGGATGAGTTCTATGAAGAATGCGGATTTCATAGCCTTTCACGATACCATATGAAAATTGTCTTAGGAGATTTTAATGTAAAAGTGGGGCGGGAAGAGATATTCAAACCAACAATAGGCAAATTCAATCTTCGTGATGATAGTAACGACAATAGGGTTAGATTAGTCACCTTTGCCACATCTAAGAATCTCATTTTTAAGAGCACAACATTTCAGCATAAGGATATTCATAAATACACCTGGACGTCTCCAGATGGCGAAACTCGAAACCAGATAGATCACGTATTAGTGGACAAACGCTGGCACAGTAGAATCATCGATGTTAGATCTGTTAGAGGGACAGACTGCAATTCGGATCATCGTCTTGTCAGAGTGAAAATCAGACAACGGCTATCGTTAATGAGAGGAACAGACACTAAAGATGATTCTGGAAAATTTGAATTAAAAAAGTTGAAAAATGATGAAATGAGGCAAGAATACCAAATCAAAATTGCTAATAGTTTTGAAATACTGAAATCTTCAGATGACAATGTGGCAAACAAAGAAGAAACTTATATAAATAAAGAATGGGAGGCAATAAGAGATACTATTAAATTGTCAGCATCAGAAAGCTTTGGTTATTTAAAAAAAGAGGCAAAACAAGAAATGGTTTGATGAGAAATGTGCCGACATTGTAAAGAAAAGAAAGGTAGCAAAAAATGAAATGCTTACATGAGCCAAATGAGGTAAATTTGGAGCAATTGAGTAGTATTAGACGGGAAACCACGAGGTTACTAAAGAGTAAAAAAGAGGGAATATTTGAGAGAGAAGATTAATGCTCTTGAAATGAATGCCAAAAATAGGAACATTAGAGAATTATATCAGGGAATTAGGATAGAGAAGAAAACATTATTGTTCCTACATATTTGAATTCCGATACTTCTTCAAAATTTCCTTAATTTGTCATTAACTGTCCATTAAAATAGGTAAAGGAAAAGTGGCCCCACTACAGGCCCCAGGGTCATAATGCCACCAGAAGGTTTGGGTCAGTTTAAATATCCTGCCCCCACTGTCCATTTACATTATATAATTATTTCTATGTGTGACCATATATTATTTAATTGTATTGATATTAGTTCCAGCCCTAATTTCTTATTGTTATTTAATAGAATGTGTGTGTTGGCCCTTAGCATCTCCTCTGTATCCCCTAATAATACTATATCACCAGCATATAGTACCATTGAGTTGTACGCCTTCTTTATCCACTAAAGATTTGATGGCATGCTAAAGTATACATTTTAATAGTAGAGGAGATAATGCATCACCTTTACTTAAACCATTGTGAATTTAAAAGCATCTGAATATAATTTACTTACCCACATCCTACTCTTTGTGACACATTCGAATAAGTCTAAGAAACTTTTAAGTCCAGTAGCATACTATGCAACGTCTCCCTCTTAATTGAATATACACATAGCTATTATGAATACTAATAAAATGCATTGTTTAAAATCATTGAGATGGATAGTCATAAAATAAAATAAGAATAAAATGTACCTTATTAGGTCAGAGTCGTCGTCCTCAACTTATAAAATATGTATGCTTTTTTTGTCTGAAGGCAATTCAAATTCTCTATTCCATTTTCAGCAGGTAATTCTTCGCTACATTACTTGATGTTCTCGGTGTTGGTCCTAATGTAGTGTTGTCTGTCATTATTGTTATTATTATTATTATTATTATTAATATTATTATTATTATTATTATTATTATATAGATTCATACAACTGGCGTTGTTTCTCTGCTCCCAATTCCCATCTCCTTCTATCTAAGCAATCCTAAATTAATATGAAGTGTTCAGATCAAAACTGAAGCAAGTCCGAAAATTAAAAATCCCACTTTCATGTGAATGTAGCTTCAATATATCAATAATTCTTCAGAGCAATGGTGAACCAAGTATCTCATTTGTACTTTCTCATTTTAAAGAAGAATGTTTAATTCTTCATATGCAATTAAATGTATTACTATAACTTTATATCAGTTTTTCTCAAAAGAGTAAAGCATGTATTTGTTCTGAATCCCTCATATGCTACTCAGAAACTATTTACAAATTAGGCCTAAGACTTCTAGACTGAAACATGGAATAGCCTTAATAAATCCGATTCGTCGTGTTGAACTTCCATTGGACTATATAAATTCCCTGGCAATTACTTTGATCGTAAATTTATTGTTGTTATCAAAATCGCCCTGGTATTAAAAATAAAGTAATGGTTTAATAAAAATATTTTTTCGATTAAAGAATCGAGCGGCGAAGCGCATGCTCTTAAATTTTACATCAACTTATTTACTTACTTAATACAGGCTTTCCACTTTACAGCAGTTTGCCCTTGTTTCCTGCTTTCCAGAGATTCCTATCTTCCCATTGTCCTTCTTCCATACCCCTCTTCATCATGGCATCATATATTCCCTCATACCATGTTCCTCTACTTCTCCTCCTCTTCCTTCTGCCTGTACCATCCAAATCTAACACCTGTTTAGGCCACTGGTCTTTCGACAACCGTTGTACATGTCCATTCCACTGTAAAGCTCTCTTTGTTATCCTTTCAATAATAGTTTCTTGGGCATCCATTTCTTGTTTGATATATGTATTTCGAATATGTTGTTGCCTGGATATTCTCATAATTCTCCGCAAACCATCCATTTCTGTCGCCCAGATTATTTTCTCCATCCTTCATTTATGGTCCAGCTTTCTGATCCATATGTAAGTATACTTTCTATTATTGTCTGTATAATCTCTTTTTTTTCTGGTCAAATTTCTATTCCATAAAAGACCATTCAGGGATCTAATCGCCTTCCTTGCACAATTTACTCTATTAATAATATATTTTTCACAAGTAACAGAATCTGCTAGAATACAAGCTGCTGAAATTAGATTCCTCAGACCAATAGCAGGATATCAAAGAACAGACAAAAAACATAACACAGTATAAGACAACAACTAAAAGTAGAGGAATTAAACACAACAATAGAGAAATACAGAACAAACTGGAAAGAACACTTGGCAAGGATGACTGAGAATAGAATACCAAAAGCAGCATACAACTATTCATCACGAGGAAGAAGAAGTTTGGGAAGACCAAAGAAAAGATGGAAAGAGCAGCAATTTGGAGCCGTAACAGGCTAGTAAATAAGCCTTATACCGTGAAGAAGAAGAAGAAGAAGAAGAAGAAGAAGACAAGTAACAGATTTAATTAATAATATAAATGTATTATTTATTTCCAAATATCCTGTATAAGTGGATGAGAAGAACTGACGTTACAATGTAAGAGTTTAGTACGACAGTAATTCAAATTAGGTTTTCTGGTATAACAACATATAACAGCAGGGATCATAACAGTAAAAAAACTTTCATTTAACTGTTGTCTTGTTAAGGTAATTTATGTGTTTCCAATATACAGCAATGACTTTCATAAGAGAAGGTGTTGACAGTTCCAAGTTTGGTAAGTTAGAGAGGGTCATGCCTTGGGAGTACTCAGCTTTTACCCTAGCGCAGTACTATCATTATTTTTGTATGCACACTGAAGAGATGTATCTGTGACCAACCCTATGGGATGGACCACCCTGAGACAAGGACAAGTTTTTACACGAGTTCAACCTCCCATGTGTCTATGTTATGCAAGTCCGATATTGTTCGTAACCGCAGCATAATTAGTTCCAGCTATTTTAGCGTGTTTCAATCATCATCCGTTAAATCAAGTGACCTGGATCATCGGTTTCATGCGTCACAGGAGACTTCCCTATATCACCTTCGTAAACTATTCAGTTCTAAAGTGGAATAATGATCAATTTTTATTTATGTGTTTCCTGGACTTTTTAGCACAAAGCAATATTAATTTTTAAAACAAAACTTCTTCGGCTCCAGATTTACGGGCCCTAAAAACTGATCTCAACAATTGAGTTACTAGTACATTTTTCTGTTGTTTCATAAATTACACTGGTCAACACGATTTTTGTCTCATGAGTACCAATAGTTGTACTTAATGCAGTTTTTTATCGTGTTTTCAAATATGTATTCGGAATTTCTCCATCACCCACAGTTTTTTAATTTCAATTTCAATTAATGGATTTATATAATGCTTTTTTTAATAAACGTTTTTTCGTCCATTTGTCCATTGAACGATGAGCACGGGGAACACTTTCATCAGGAGATTTCAGCTATGGAAAAGAGATATCAAGGCAAATGGAATCCTAATATGCTGGCCGATTATTGTTGAACCATCAAAGAGGGATGCTCCACAGGCGAAATATAGCAGAAAATCGTCATTTCTTACTTTCTAGATGAGTCCGAATGTTTGAATATATTGTAGTTACGAATGTAGAAAATATTAAAGTGTTTGAAATTATAAATTCCTGTCTCTCGGAAACCTTGCGTGATGGAGAGAAACCGATATCATATTTGAATTTAGGAGAAAAAATACTATCAGAATCACATATTTTTCTTTGAGAGATAAAAAAAGTTTCTTTTTTTGTTGCTCAGTGTTATCAAACATCAAAATGATTTACTTTTTTTTTACAAAAAAATAGGTTATTTGATGAGGGTTGTTTGTTTATAATACAGAGGTTTTTTTATTAGATTTATTTTTTAGATTGATACAGTGTTCCCAACTAACCTTAACAATTGGAATAGAATAGAATAGATTTATTTAGCCTGATGGAGTTAAGGCCATGTGGCCTTCTCTTCCACTCACCAGAACAAACATATGTTACATATGAATACAAAAAAATTACAATAATAGTCATATTAAACACGACAAACAAATATTACATATGAATACAAAAAAAATACAATAATAGTCATATTAAACAGGACAAACATATGTTACATATGAATACAAAAAAAAATTACAATAATAGTCGTATTAAACACGACAAACATATGTTACATATGAATACAAAAAAATTACAATAATAGTCATATTAAACAGGACAAACATATGTTACATATGAATACAAAAAAAAATTACAATAGTAGTCATATTGAACAATTAATTATCTGTCATATTGAATAATAATGCAAATAATGTCTAATAATACAATGAAACTAAATACAATTAAAATTAAATTAATGATACAATGAATACAATAAAAATATGAAGCAAAGTTATGTAAAGATAAAACGATGCCACTACTGGTTTTGTGACCCCATGGGGGTAGTAGCCTAGAAGCGTGTGGTCCCGCCTTTCTATACAATCATATAATTAACCAAGATTTGAGAGAGGTAAATTATACATGAGAGGATTGGAAAGTATCTATTAAATATTTCATACTAATTATTCATCAATATATATTTTCCAACATTTTATCAAACGGTGAAAGTGGGGATTGTAACATTAGCTCATGATAGGGAAGTACGGAGAGCTATGCGCTGCCGTGACCCTACGAGTTCTATAGTTTTCTATTTTTTTCTTAAGGATTTTCTCTACATTACAGTAGTCATCCTTCAGCCCAAATGTATTTTGCTCCGCCACATATTTATATCCTCAGCATCTTCTTCTTTGAGGTCTCTGCTGATCATGTTTCTTGTTACTTCATCCATCGACTGTTCCTTGGATTTCCCTCTCCTCCTCCTGTCTTCAGCATTCCAATCCAGCATCATTTCTGAGATTATATTATTCTCCATCCTCTTGAGATGTCCATATCATTTCAATCTTCGTTCTTAGATTATTTTTTATTATGTTTATCATTTATTATTTCTCTAATTGTTTGGTTCGGAATGTTTTCCTTTCTTGATTTTATTGATGCCCTTCGCTAAAAATCCATCTTTGTTTTCAATATATATATATATATATATATATATATATATATATATGGTTGAGTGGTAGACAAGGCCTTAACTCTGCCAGGTAAAATAAAGCTATTATTATTATTATTATTATTATTATTATTATTATTATTATTATTATTATTATTATTATTATTATTATTATTATTATATATATATATATATATTTTTTTTTTTTTGCTTGCTGTCTACCTAAAGTCCGGGTCTCTCAGCATTCAATATAACACTTTATACTAATGATTAAAATATCAATGCCTTGGTTTTATTTGTAATTTTTTACTCCATATCACTACATTTAACATTCCAATTACTTTTCTTCTCTCAATTTCACTATAACTTTTTCCATCTGATTCTAAAATTGATCCTACATATTTGAATTTTTCAACTTTCTTAATTTCCATATTTTAGATTGTAATTACTATTATTATTATTATTATTATTATTATTATTATTATTATTATCATTATATTTAAAATAATCAACCCTAAGTTTAATTAGAATTCAGGCGGTTCCGTGGCGCATATGGTAATTCATTAGATTCCCATGTTTCTAGGTATCTTCATGTGGAGTTTGTGACAGGTAAATCGAAGTCATGGCAGGTTTTTCTCATGTCATCAATTTCGCTTCATTTCATTTCATCTGAGACGGCGCGACAGATCTGTTTAGCCGGCATTGTTTATCATATACCTTCTGTAATAAGGATTTCATCTCATCCCATTTCATCTCTCGACCCAGCATTAAGACGACACGAGTAGAAAGTTTGCTTTGACTTATGTTTCAATTTGCTTAAAAAAGTCGCCAGTGAGATAAGATACATCATAGTGTTAGAAAAGTCTGTGCTAGACAATAAATAATAATAATAATAATAATAATAATAATATTCATCATCATCATCATCATCTGCATTCATGGATTAGGTCTGTTGACCCGTTCCGACTTCAGCCCATCTCTTTCTAGGTCTGCCCACGTCTCGGGTGCCTTTAGGTTTGTATTTTGTTATTTGTTTTGGATATCTATCTTCATTCATTCTGTCTATGTGCTGCTTCCATTTTTGTCTATATGTATCTATTTTATCATTTATTGCAAATATTTCAAGTTCCTGTCTTATTTCTTGTTCTTGATTCTATCTTCCTTAGTGCACCCTTTAACAGATCTCAAAAATTTCATTTCTGCCGCCGTTATCCTACTTACATCTTGTTTTTTATGTATCCAGGCTGAGGGTAAGAGAGTGGAACCCTTGAAAGAGGTATTCCACTCCAGGGAGTAGGCACCCCTGCCCTTTTGTGAGCTCCAAGTCCCACTCGCCCAGTGGGTAGTACCTGGGTAGGGCCCCGTCCACAGGGTTACGTGGGGAGAAGAGAAGTCCCCAAAGCCGTAGTGAAGTCAACTTCTCTAGGAGAAATTGCAGTTCCCTGTCCTCCAGGAAGAGGGGTTTGGCTAGAATCTGGTAACCTCTACTAGTAAAAAATAACTTGCTCATAAACCTCAGCAGAAGAAAAGTCGGATTAATAATAATAATAATAATAATAATAATAATAATAATAATAATAATACAAGGAAATAGTAATTAGAATATTGAGCGAGCAAAGGTTTTCGATAACTTCTCCCTCCCCATGCCAATAGGACGAGAGTATGCTGCAGTAGGTGTGCTCATAAATCGTTATGACACAGTAAAGTGAGTTACTGCACCTGCTGCCATTATGAAATACCTACGTTTAAGGTGGACCATTGTATCAAACGTGTTTATATCTATATTTGCATTTACAGATCTAGCAATAACTTTTTATGCCTAATACGTAATGTGAAAGTGCTAAATCCCTCACATCCTGGAAGAAATTTAGAGGATTAGAATGCATTCATGCTTTCTAGGCAGTTATATATATACAGGGTGTTGTAAAAAGACACCGACAACGGAGATGAGGTGGTATATTGAGATATGATAATTTTTAATGAGGTGGACTAGTGGTTATGCTCCTTGCCTCTGGTCCCGAGGGTCGCGGGTTCAAACCCGGCCGTGGTCGATGGATTTTTTAGAACGGAGCAAGTCCTCCGGGAGGCACTTTAAGCCGTGGGTCCCGAGTCTGAAGATTTTCAGGCTCGTAAAAAATCCTTAAGCCTGAATTAAAAGGCATCTAAGCAAAAATTACCGAATTTTCCCGTCCTAGTACTATCTTGGTTTCCTAGATGTCAGTATGAGGCGGTACGCTGAGCACGGACCACTCAAAAATGACAAGTGTAACTAAATTAGTATGGTTCAAATACTTCCCTGTAGGGGGAGAGCGCCTAAATCTCTGTAAAGGGAAAACATAGGCTTACAATACAATACCAACGTCGGAAATTATGCGTTTTCACACTATGAGCAGCTAACTTCTCAAGATTTCCGTTAGTTAGATTCCAAGACTCAGTACTTGAAATATTGTCACAGTCACATCAAGTTTTCAAAATATACACCTCCCATCTCGGTGTAGTGATTGGCGCACACGTTCCAATACGCCTGGCCTCGTTTGAATGACTTGTTTAGCAGTGTAGATTCGGGTTATAAGATCCATACGTGAATCTACTGGAGTCTGATAAACAGACTGTTTCATATCGCCCCACAAAAAGTAGTCGAGAGGGTTAAGATCAGGTGATCTCGGAGGCCATGGAACTGGATCCCTTCTTCCAATCCTTCGAGACCTGGATAAGTGGTATCCAAATGTCTTCTCACAGTGGCATCGAAGTGAGCAGGAGCTCCGTCGTATTGTAGCCATACTCCGTTGCGAAGCCACGTATCATAGGTTTCGTACCTGTGAGGTGTTGTCAAGTAATGAGTCTTCAAATGCTTCGAACTAACACTGATCTTGAGACATAATTAACTAGTCGTTAAAACGCAACATTTCCGGACATTGGTACATGATTAACATATCTCAATATACTACCTCATCTCCGTTGTCGGTGTTTTTTGCAACACCCTGTATATGTGCATATGTATGTACATATATATGTATATTTAAATTTTTGACATTGAGCAATGCAAGCTTAATATGACATAAGAAAAATAAATGCCTGGACGGGATTTGAACCCGGACCTCTGGGTTGGTACCCCAGCGTGCTATCCATTTCACCACCGGGCAAATCCAACGAGTTCTCGCTACATCTCGTAATAATGGAGAAAAAAATATATATATACACTGCCATCTGATAGCTAGCTACTATAACATGTCATCATCATCATCATAGTACATTCACGAATTTACTCCATTTGTTGACCTTTTCGGTCTCAAGAGAAACACCATCCAAAAGTCTTGTGAGTGGAAGTCCTGGTCTTCTTCTTCCTGCAGGTTGATATCTTAACATTTGTTTGGGTATTTTGTGATCTTCCATTCGAAGAACATGTTGCATCCATCTTGACTTATAATCAGAAATTTTGTTTTCTAAAGGTTCCATGTGTAATTCTTCTAAGATGTCTTCATTTTTTTTTGTGATCTAGTAGTGTGTATCCTGCAGTCCTCCGAAGGTATCTCATTTCAAGCAAATTAAAGAGAATATTTTTACTTTATAGCAGTGACGCGTTATCGATGTTATAATTAATTTTTTTTGTCAATGTCAAAAAATTAATTACAACATCGATAAAGCGTCACTGCTATAAAGTAAAAATATTCTCTTTAATTTGCTTACTTCTTATAGTAGCTAGCTACCAGATGGCAGTGTAGACCGAGTTCTCACTACATCTCGTAATAATGGAGAATATATATATATATATATATATATATATATAAGAAAGATAAATGTTTGTATTGGATTTGCCCGGTGGTGTAATAGATAGCACGTTGGGGCACCAACCCAGAGGTCAGGGTTCAAATCCCGTCCAGGCATTTATTTTTCTTATCATGTCATATATATATATATATATATATATATATATATATATATATTGTGGCACACCTAAATATGTGTTCAACACCAATATTTCAATTTATTCCCGTCAAATCTGATGTCTCCAAACTGCATAACTACATATATCCATATGCTTTTATAGTACTCGTTCTATAATAATTAAAAACTCTCCACACATCCCTGTCCTGAGAACTGTTTTACAAGCCAATTTCAGAAAAGTTAATTTTTTTTATTTCACCTTAGTTAAAAATAATGTTTGGAGTTTAAACGGACAAAAATTGGTTCATTCAATGACGAACACGAGGATACTCAGTTCGTGAGTCGTGAATTTATCGATAATTTGGAAATCAAGATTGCCATTTGTTATGACTATTTAACGAATAAAATTAAGCTGTTTACTCACAAATCATTGTTTAACTATGGTTATTTTAAAATATTTTTGTATTTAATGTAAACGGCGATGTTTGAAAACAAATCAGAAATGTGAGATTATGTTCATTCACTGCAACTAGATCATGTTATTTATTGCCAAATAAGATCGCAATATTGTAAGAATATACCCAAGTGGAGAAATAATAAAACACATCAAACCATATATCATAATCAACATTATGGGTTATTCATTTATATTTTTAGTAAACAACTCAGTAAAATCCAGGAATCTGTTAATTATTTGCTATATTCAATGTATTTGTTGGAAAAAAATAATGTTCTGTCCTGTTCAGAACATTAAAAAGGAGGAGCTTTCTTTATCACAAAAGCAGGAGCTGATAAAGAGAAATCGATAAAGAGCGAAGTGAAACACGACTGTCATTGGTTGTAAAACAAAATTCATTGAAACGTGATAGATCATTGATTAGCATTTGTGGCATGTGTTAAATAGTCAATGTAATCGAAGTGAAAGTGCCACAACTTCAAGATAGAAGCTGACTAATGGGAATTTCACAAAATCAATAAATTGTAATTGATATATGATATCAATCGGATAATTATTCTTTTCAAGCGTTCGCGCCGCGTCCCCGCTCACTCCACGTGGCTCTTACTCAAGCAGGATGTCCATGTGCTTCGTACACTGAGTTGCAATTGCTGGATTCTAGCTTCGATTTCTATGCCTTCTATTTAAAAACGACAGTTATCTTATTTTGAACACGACCTTGGTACGTCACAATGCTTCTCTGGGAGAAATTTCAAGGTAGGTTTCGGCATGCAATGGTGGACAGTTCCCTTATTAGTCAAAATCATTCAAACAAAATAGAAATTATGTAAAATTGTAGACTTTACTACACCAGACTTCACAGAGAGGCTATTGAAATTTACAAACACAAAAATTCATTTAGCAAAAAAGAAGAAACTATGAAGATTAATAAAATTTGGATTCCGGCATCATATAACACGATAATAAAACCAATGACTTACGCCAGTGATAACCAATCAGAAAAATAGCTCCAAAGTAACGGACCGTGTAGAAAACATCTCTGTACAATACTCAACTATAAATAAGGACACGATTTCCAACACACAGCCAGTCTGCAGCCGACATTTGAAGAGTTAACAAGTCGAAGAACACGCATAATCTCCTGAGGATGTCTACCGCAGTAGTAGACGAAACGTCGAGTTTTAATAATACCAGACCACGGCCATTTAGCCCGAAAGGCATAAAATACATTAATCAAAATAGAAATTGTTCTGTATTCAGATACCTATTAACAAAAATATTAGGCCTATATGCAGTATATGTTAACATAACTAACTAACTCACTGGCACTATCGAACTCGTGTGTTCATGGCCGCGCGGATATAAGCTCTCCATTCATCCCTATTCTGAGCTAATGGTTTCCAATCATTCCCTGTATAATTTACTTCCCTCAAATCACAGTTAATGTTATTCTCCCACCTCATTCTTGGTCTACCAACTGATCGTTTTCCCTCAAGAAGCTTCCATGTACGTCTTTCATTCCCTATTCGTGTCACATGTCCTACCCATCGCAGTTTACGAGACTTAACTATTCTTATTATACACGTCTTCCTATAAAGACCATGTTGTTCACTGTTCTGTAGTCCTCTCTATTCACCTGTCTGTTCATCTCTCTTCGGTCCAAAAATGTTCCCAAGAACTTTATTCTCAAATACTTCTAATCTCCTTTCCTCCCTTAAAGTAAGAGTCCAAGTTTCGCATCCATATAATATAACTGGTAAAATAATAGTTTTATATATTTTCAGTTTAATGTTTTTTTTAAGGAGTTGGGATGTCAACAGTCCCTGTGATGCATAATAGCAAGCATTTCCAAAATTGAGCCTATGTTTAATACCTTTGTGTATTTCATTCCTATTTGTGATTATTGTTCCTAGGTATTTGAATTCAGCCACTTCCTCAAAATTTCCCTCATTTGTCATTAGCTGTCCATTTCCATTATATACCGGTAATGCATTTCTACGTGTGACCATATATTTAGTTTTATTGATAGGCTACTTACTTTCAGTCCCAATTCCTTAGTGTTGCTCAATAGTATGTTCGTGTTGGCCTTCAGTATCTCCTCGCTATCGCCCAATATACATCATCAGCATAAAGTATGTTGCTTATATTAATATACACTTAAATATATTTTCAAATCAGAATCGTTCCCTGTCCACGTACAAAACAATTAAGGAAAGAAACGAAAGAACAAAGCTCGCACAAGATATTTTTATTGCTTCCGGCCACAATAAGAGAGATTACAATGTACATTTTGAGAAGGAACAGGAAACTGTATGACATGTTAATATCTACAGTCTAGCACCTGACAGAAGACAGACGTGAGCTATGAAGACTTTCCAGTAGGTGATAAAATACATGGCATCATGCACAAGATTCCACCCACCCCTCAAGCGTGACATCATTTATAAGTAAAAAGAATATGTATTAAACGATTGGAGATTAGGCAAGGCTATAGGCGTGAACCCGGGTGGGGCCAAGTAGGTTGTCCCCCATCTCATACTATTTCAAATTCATTCTTTAAAACCATTAGTATAAAACAATGGGGAAGAAGTTAACGCGCGACCATGATGTATGGCCAAAACCATCCCAAACAATTCGTTATGTCTATTACACAAAGGTAAAAATAACAGAGGCGCCAACTTTAGGACACAAAATCCACTCCTTTTATTCCACATCACTCCCTTTTTTTCTCGGACTTTAAATTAAGAATTATGTTGTAATTCGTCCAGGAGATTTATGACCCTTATGAGAGTGTCTTACCATTTCACATTCTAGTTTTTATATGCTGAATCTCGTTCAGCCATTCTATGAATATAATGTGCTTAATTTGGTTAAGTTAAAAATTTTGCAACAAAAATATCTAATTGTAGCTGTAGAATGTAGCTATATATATATATATATATATATATTATATAAGCGTTACTGCTATAAAGCAAATATTCTCTTTAAAATTTGCTTACTTGTTATGATGACTACAAGATGGCAGTTGGAACGATATCCCGCTACCTGTCGTGTAAATAAGAAAAATAGATGTTTGTGTTAGGATATCTGAGTGGCTCAGATGGTTTGAGCGCTAAACATACAGAGTTTAGAGACTCGGGTTCTAATCCCGATTCAGGCATTTATTTTTCTCTTCATGTCATATATATATATATATATATATATATATATATATATAGAGTCCACCGCTGTGTTCTCGAGATAGCATGTTGCCTTGCCACGCAGCGGGCCCAGGTTTGATTCTCGGTCGGTACAGGCTCATGGGTGAGGTTTTTTCGGGGTTTTTCCTCACCAGTAAGACAAATGTCAGGAAGCGTAGGGCCCAAAGGTCCCCGAAAATCATCCGGCCATTATCATCATCCTTATCATTATCAACATCATCCTTCACCGGTGTGGAAAGTAGCGGGAAGCTACCACATCTATAATTTCTAGTAAAGCTGCAAAGCATAGCATGGAATTGCTATGATTACAGTGAAAGACCTGCCCTCGGGCAGAATTGCATTGGATGGATATACAGGTTGTTGCAAAATAAAACCGAATGACGGAGGTGATAAATTGATATATGTTGATATTTTTTATTAAATTTAAAAAAAAATATATAGGTCCTATATATAATTAGAATATGTACAATGTTGATATATATATATATATATATATGTGTGTGTGTTTGAAGAAAATAGCTTAGATATTAAAAGTCGATATTGTACAAATTTAATTAGTAGGGAAATACCTGAAACCATGAGTTATAAAACCAAGTAATTTGAATTAAATCTCAAGGAAAGTGGTTATTTAAGTAGCAGTAATAGAAGGTGTAGTATTAGACCCGTTTCAGCCGAGAGGACGAGTAGATGAAACAGTTTTGAAGATATACAATAAATTCAATTATTCTAGAATTTATATCCTGCATATTGTTATTCTAATACAAATTAGAAATACAAAAATAAATAGTCATATGTTTTTATAATTCATGTTTAAATAATCCCAGCTGATCATATGGGGAAAAACATTATAAACATTTCATAAAAGTGGGCTAAATAAAAGGAATGGGAAGAAAAAGAGTATTGATACAGAAATAACTTTTGAAACGTCATCGAAAATAGCGTGTGATTTATGTTGTAATGAACTTGTATCTTAGAGGAGCGCAAACTGTAATCAAGTATAATAGTGTCATCTATATGGTAATTCAGGCAACTGATTTTCAGCTTTATCTTTTTTAACGCCTTTCTTCTTTGTAATTTTATTCTCAATGAACTTTTCTGTGTTTATTATATTCGCCTTTACTCCAAGATATATTTTAATCATCTTTCTTTGCCAGAATGCTTATTTTTTATATGCTTTAACATCTATGGTAAAACTGCCTCCAGAATAAAATTTTAGAGAGATCTAATCATAAGTAATGCCACGAGTGATTTCCAAATTATCGATAAATTCACGACTCACGAAGTGAGGAGTGAATTTATCTAGAGAATTTGGAAATCAAGAGTGGCATTTGTTAGGACTATTTAACGAATAAAATTAAGCTGTTTACTCACAAATCATTATTTAACTATAGTTATTTTAAAATATTTATATATTTAATGTAAACGGCGATGTTTGAAAACAAGTGAGAAACGATAGGTACGCTTCTACTGCTTCATTTGTTTATCACTGCAACCAGATCATACTATTTATTGCCAAATGAACGCAATATTGTAAGGAGGAGCTTTCTTTAATATGGTAATTATAACACTGATAAATATTTGGTGAAACACGACTCTGATTGGTTGTAAAACAGGAATCATTGAAACGTGATTGGTCATTGACTCCCATTTGGGGCATGAGTTAAATAGTCAATTTAAATATCTTGGATACTATCTCTCTATCTGGAATGAAAAGGATATCTCTGGAAAAATTACTAGTTATAATAAAAGTTTGGGAATTATTAATCAAGTTATGAAACCATCCCTTGTATAAAAAACACCAGATTACGTTTATATAACACTTTGGCTAGACCAGTGTTGACCTATAGTAGTGAAGCAAGGACACTAAAAAGGCAACATGAAAGCAAAATAACGGCTTGTGAAATGAGATTCATGCGCAGAACATCGGTTTACACCAGATGGCATCTGAAAAGGAACACCGATATCTTAAAAGAATTGAAGACTACGCCAATTTAGGAATATATTAAACAGCCTTCTTCTTCTACGACAAGGTTTAGGCTATGCAGCCTGTTCCGGCGAAGTTAAAAGTGGAGTCCATCTTCTACGTGGTCGGCCAACATCTCTTGTTCCTCTGGGATTATACAGGAAGGTTCTTTTTGGTATTCTTTCGTTGTTCATTCTCATTAAGTGTTCTGTCAATTTCTTATTATTTTCGCTGATTTTATCTTCAATTTTATATATATTTAATTCTTCTCGTATAGTTTCATTCCTTATTCTATCTGCTCTTGTGCATCCTTTCACATTACGTAAAAATAGCATTTCCGCAGTCTGTATCCTGCTTTTATCCGTTGATTTCATTATCCAATTTTCACTTCTATACAACAACAACCGGCTTCCTCCTTCGCTTTTTTAGTAATAGAAAATTCATCTGGCCGCCTTACAAGGGCTGCGCAGATATAGTTGGGTGGTGGGATTGCCACCTTACAGCCTCCCTACTTGCTTCAGCTTTGTTTTCAGGGTGCTTTCCCTTAGGTATATTGCCTTCTCTTCGGCTCTGAGCTCTACCTGCCCATTATAGCCGTCCAATCTGGAACAGACGCTATGCTGATTTTGGTTCACCCCGGGTATTTCATTTCCCCGGTACCACCTATATTTAGGAGGCATTCCCCTATCCACCACCTAGGGAAGCGCCCGATGGGGGATCAGCAACCCCTCACGGACAACTAAATTGGAAACACCATCTTGAAAGAATGAGTTCAAATCGGATCTCCAAAGCTGTTTATAATTACATACCAAGAGGACGAAGATCACTGGGCCGTCCTATGAAAAGTTGGAGGGAAAATGTTCTATAGGATCGTAAAAGGTCTTGGCCTAATACCGGGAAGGAAGAAGAAGTAAAACTGAGACTAGAATTTTTGTTGTATATATATATATATATATATATATATAAGAGGTTTATATTAATATAAATATATTCATATAACTATCTCCCTTTTGAGATTATATATTAGATTAATAGACAGTGGGTGGTCATGTGTTTTGTGTGGAATTTCACTCATTTAATTTATCTTTAATGATATGTGGAATGGTGATTATATATTAAATGGGTTCTGGTAATGAAATTCTAATTCAGCCTTGGCGATTGAGCAGAGAGAGAAATCCCCGAAAAGAATCTCATCCATAAAACATGTATCTACCGGGGATCGAATCCGAATCTGCTGTATCTGAAAGAAACGTTATCCCGATACTACAGAGGTGAAATATTTGATTTGTAAGCAAAAAATCCTCCTGGATTATGTATGGATCTGAATTATATAGAATGTCTTTAAATATAACCAAAATATTATGAAAAACGTTTTCATTACGTATTTAGAGAGAAGCTAGTGCTAATTATAGATTTAGATTTTTAGATTTAGATTTATTTAGCCTGGTGGAGTTAAGGCCATGTGGCTTTCTCCTCCACTCACCAGAACAAACATATATTACATCAGAATATTACAATCTCAATTGACTCTAATATTAAATACTAAATAAAAATTGTATCAAAAATATAATATCTATTATATTACGATCTATAATGGAACCAGTCAATGTTAGTTAAAATTAAGATTACAACTAATAATAAAATGTATACAAGCAAGACATATTAAATTGTCCCAGTCTAATGTATATAAAAAACAAAGAAAAATAATGAGATATAGAAAACTAATTTTACGATTATACAATATTTAAAACAAAACAAAAGAAAATATTTGTTAATCTTAATATTATTTTCATAAATAATTAAGTTTATTAATTGTTAAAAGAATACTATCAGTGAGGTGTATAAGTTAGTTTGTTATTAAATAATTCTTTACTTTGTTTTTGAAGGATGTTATAGTTTGATAGTCTCTAACATAGGGCGGAAGGGAATTCCATGTTTTGGTAAGTGGGACCGTAAAAGATAATGAATAATATACAGTGTGATGAGGAGGGATATAAAGGACAATGTGCTGATAGGATCGAGTGTCAAGATTATGTGTGTCGGATAGTCGGATGAAGCGGCGTGATAAATAATTAGGCGATGATGTGTGAAGTATTTTATAGAGAAGGGATAGGGAATGGACAGTTCTACGATCTCTTAGACGAAGCCACGATAATTGTTCCAGAGACAGTGTAACATGGTCAATTACAGGAGCATAGTGAAATATTTCACCAAGAGATAAAGGAGGTGGAAAGATGTTACCAGGGAAAGTGGAATGTGAATATGATAGCTGACTATTGCTGGTCGCTGAAAAAGATGTACCAATTTATTTACATAGTAGAAACTCTAAAAAGCGTTCATTTCAAAGCAACATGTAAAAAAATTGGGCTAATGTTCAAATTTAAGTGGTCATTTATTACTGAGGTGAAATATTAGTTGTTTTTTAACATGTTAGTGTCGCGTGTTGTGAATGTATTAATTGACATTTAATAACATAACATACATTTGATAAAACCGAGTATAAAAAATATATTTAGTATTTCTTATATTGTGAAAAATTGGTACGTAATGGAAACAAACTGAGTTCACTTTCTGATTCAGTATAATCACATTACGAATAATGACATATTAGAATATAACCCCCAGACAAGAAGTTAAAATTTGCATATCAGTGTAATCAGAACAAAACAATGTCCTATAAATACGATCCTGAAATTCTGAGAATGAGTAACGCTATCAACTTGCATGTTCTAATGCAAGTTATTTGCAAATGAGAGAGAGAAAAAAAAGAATATATCCATTAAGAATAATTTATGTCATGTAGAATGTTGTGACTGCATCAATGGGAGGCTTAATAGATCCGTCAAAAATGAAATTTAGACTATGTATTTAGAGAATACAAGATTCTCTCAGATGTAAGGTTGACCATATAATACAGTCAATGGAAGTAAAATTCAATATTTATTAGAGTGTAGATAAGAATGTGTAACCTTACATATTTATCTTCTACATAGGTATTATTTTATTTAGTGATGTGTGATGATGATAGGTCATAGCTTCACAATTTAAAATTTGACGTAATACTACTACTACTACTACTACTACTACTACTACTACTACTACTACTACTAATAATAATAATAATTATTATTATTATTATTATTATTATTATTATTATTATTATTATATTATTCTGGCAGAGTTAAGGCCATAAGGCCTTCTCTTCTACTCAACCAGCACAAAATTACAATATGTATTTGACAATATATTGTAGATTATATATACACTATACTAATTATAAAGAATTAAATATGTATTAAATGTTGGAATGGAAATTTCATGCACAAACAATATTTATATGATGATAATAATAACAGTAATAATACTTATGATATTATTATAATAATAATAATAATAATAATAATAATAATAATAATTATTATTATTATTATTATTATTATTATTATTATTATTATTATTATTATTATTATTATTATTATTATTATTATTATTATTATTATTATTATTATTATTATTATTATTATAGTATAAATATGATAAATTACAGGAGAAAGACCAATTAATATATGTACCTTACAACTAGGTAATGATGAAGTCGAGGTTAGAGGAAATATAAATTTAGATTTATTTCAAAAGATGCCAATGTCCGGCAGCCACTTATTTCTTGTGGTGGGAATTCCAGTTGCGAGAAGTGAAGATAGTATATGACATGGAGTGATGTGATGGCCTATGTTCCGGTATATTAAGCAAGAGACTGTGTTGTGATCTTGTGTTTAAGTTATGGTTGAAGGATAGATACTGCAAACGAGAGGATAAATAATTGGGAGTCGAGGCATGTAGGATCTTAAATAGGAGACATAAATAGATCGACAAATATAGTACAGAGGTTTCTTAGTTGAGGATCTTGATAATACTTTTTACTTGCTGCAATGAAAGACTCGGCATAATGTTTTCACTTTATGCTTTGCTCAAGATTTTTACGCCATAAAAATGCATTGACCCCGATAGGGTTTAAACTCACGAACTTCGGATCCAGAGAAGATCATAGAGCCGACTCTCATCCAACTTTCATATGACTAGGAGGTTATCAGAAGATTTTAATTTTGGGCCCGAAATGTTTATTACATTTTCTGGTAGATACTTCATCTTCTCTAAGTATTTGGAATTTTTCAGAATACTCTATGCACTGACGAACATCTATTTAAATGTCTGATACTTTCCAAGTAGACTATTAAATAGCCTATTTAAATTGAGATCTATTTTACAAGCCGTTTTCAGAAAAAAAAGTTAAATTCTTTACTGCACCTTTGTTACAAAAACATGGCTCATAGAACGACGAACACGAGGATACTCAATGCAATCGAAGTGAAAGTGTCACAACTTCAAGATACAAGCTGACTAATGGGAATTTCACAAATTCAATAAATTGTAAATGATATATGATATCAATCGAATGATACTCTTTTCAAACGTCAGTTACTGACATTATAAGATTCTTTGAAATTTCCTCATCCCATATCAATATGGTTCCATCCAATCCATCATCATTAGGAAGTTGTCAAAATTTAGAGAGACTATTTAACTCATGCCCCAAATGGGAGTCAATAACCAATCACCTTTCAATGATTTTTTTTATATACAACCAATCACAGTCGTGTTTCGCCTAGAATTTACCAACTAAAGTTAATCATAAAATAAAGAAAGCAGTTCCTTTTTAACATTGTAAATAGGTCATAGCATTATTTTGCAGTGACTGACTCTCCTAGAAATACGGCTACCAGATTGTGTATATAGTGCATGAATGTCAACAGAAAGCGCATTAGAGAGATAATATAAAAACATTTGTAACAATTGATTATACCCCAAAAAAAAAAAAAAGAAACCACTGCTTGCACTTTCTTAAACGAATTATTTTCCAGGAAATGATGCAGAAAAAATATAATTGACATATTTACATCATAGGACATCATAAATTAATTAATACCTATAACGTTAGTTATGAATTTCTCCACTAGGGTATATTCTTACAACATTGCGAACTTTTGGCAATAAATAATATTATGATCTGGTTGCAGTGATGAACAAAAGAAGCAAATGAAGCGTACCAATCGTTTCTCATTTGTTTTCAAACATCGCCGTTTACATTAAATATATAAATATTTTAAAATAACTATAGTTAAATAATGATTTGTGAGTAAGCAGCTTAATTGTATTCGTTAAATAGTCCTAACAAATGCCACTCTTGATTTCCAAATGCTATAGACAAATTTATTCCTCACTTCGTGAGTCGTAAATTTATCAATAATTTGGAAATCACTCGTGGCATTACTTACGAAAATCATACACCTACAGTTCAATTACTTCAACCATCACTTATTCTAAAAGTGAGCAGAAACGTACGTCCAAAGAGATATGACAAAAGCATATAGAAATATAGGTTGTAATGCATTCTATACATTTTTTTGTTATTCTGTTAATCTGTTAGTTTGTATAGCAACTATTTATTGCATATATGTTATCGTTTTTAATATTAATTTCGATACATTGCTTTTATTCACATTCATAATCATATACAATAATTGATCATGAAAGAAACTCTAAATTCCATGGCACGAGAAGCCTAGAAACCTTGGTCTATAAGTCGGCTGCTGGTCTCACATCCACGTGTTAATTAAAGCGGTGGCATCATCCAGACCAGTATAGGGATGGTATGTGGACAGGAAAACGTTAATTAGAATTTTATTTAACGTGGTTCTTTTACACTTTCATTATCAAATTTTGTAATTATATAAAAATATTGGGTAGATCTATACTTCTTTATTTTTAATAGGATATGTAGTTGTGATATAGGCCTATTTCATGTACTAATTTTCGAAGTTATAATTTAGTTAAGACACATTTATTGCAATAAACATTGGTAACAAACGATTAAAACGTGGCTGATATGAAAATAACTTCAATTAGATTTCTGTTTCTTCTGCTGGTAAAAAGGGGTTAGCAGTTTCGGTCACAATTCAAATCTGAGCGCGAAAGGGCACACAATTTTGCTCAGAGGTTCCTTACTTCGGACTTGAGACACATGCCTATAAGACACGGGATCCAGGACTTTACATCCCTTCTGAAGGAAGCAAATAATCATTTTTTTTCTTAATAATCAATTTCCATTACCGCTTTTGAACCAGCGAAACTCTCCACTAGTCTGTCGGGACGGACCATTTAACGATGTCTACCATATAGGCCCTATTATTTTCTTCTTTATCTGGACATTACAGAAGGGACGCTATTGTCATTGACGTTTTTTTGTAAATTATCAGATGTTGAACAAACAGTTTGACAACAGAACAAATTGCACCAAAATAATTAAAATAATTGTCAATATCAAAATTTGGTACTAGGCCTATGCTTTTTCAAACCTGTTATCAATTAATTAAAACCCAACATATAGCAAAGAAGCAATTTAAGTAATTAGAGAGTTGTTAAAATTTGAGAAAATCTAAATTTTCTCAAATGTCATAGAAATATATTATACTAGCTGGCTTGGCGAACGTCGTATCGCCTTTAAATATTTTTACGTTAATTTTTTTTTATCTGCTATTCGGGGCGGAAACAAATCCAACAAATCAAAGATCATAAAAATAGGTCCAGCCGTTCTTGAGTTATAAATAGTGTAACTATATATATATATATATATATATATATATATATATATATATATAAGTCCCGGCCACGCGTTGCTGTGGCTAAGGTATACGTTAAATTATGCTGTAGTAAACTAAAGTGAGACATCTAAATCAGAAAGTTTTTTGTTTACACAATTTTTTAGTTCTGGTACGTTAACTACACCCGGTATAAATGTGGGTGGTGGTTTATGTGGAAGTAGTTTTGTTGATTGAGATGCATTTATGTTGTCTGCATTCTCAGTATCATCCATAAGGATATCATAAGGATTATATACGTTTTATTGATGGAATAGTTTGAGGAGGCCTTTGCCCGGTGTTCCATGATACTTTCGATCATTTTTCTTTTGCTACGAACTTGTTGGCAGTTTTGATTCTCATCATCATCAAGAAGTCTCTGTATAGTAATATCATCTTGTGATATATTATAGTCATCTTGTTTTTCATTTAATTGAGGCATGGAGATTGTTTCTGTAATATTAGTCATATTATTATAACTAACAGACTTACCTACAATTCTGTTATTCCGTTCCTTAGGACCTTCATATGTTTTTAAATTGACATTCTTCTTAAATGTAAGATTTATGTCACATAGGTCTATACCAATTTGCGGAAATTCACTTGATATCTTATCATTCATGGTCTCTAGAACTGATTCGCCATATTGTTCAATGTCCCTTCTCGGTCCAGTTAAATTTAAATTAAGTTGCTGTCTTTCAGCCAGATTACTTAAAACTAATACTTACACACGAATTTAATATTATTATCAATATATTTAAAAATAAAATGAACACAAACACACTTAAATTATGAAATAAGCAATATTTGTAATTCAATTGAAATTCGCGGTTGCAACAAAAAGCACAGCCACCTGGTTAAATAATAAACCAATTACCTTACACGGCCATCTGTTAGAATCGTATGGAACTCACAGATAATTGTAACTCTTTGTTAAATAATAAACAAATAATTTGCAATAAAAATAATGCGACCATAAATTTAGTTATAAACAATCGTAGGTCTCAAGTTGGATCAAACAGCACACAGTGTGCAAAATTTTACTAAAATCGGTTCAGTAGTTTAGGATGCCATCGCGGACAAACAACGTGACACGTAATTTTTATATATTAAGATATATTATATAATATAAATGGACAGTAAATAACAAATGATGGAAATTTAAAGAAGTGGCTAAACTTAAATACCTAGGAACACCAATTACTTTTTAGAATGAGATTAAAAAAAATTAAATATACACACAATTCTGGAAATGCATGCTATTATGAATTACAGGGACTCATCTCATCCAAACTCATCTGAAAAATCGTTAAACTGAAAATTTATAAAACTGTTATTCTCTCAGTTATATTATATGGATGCGAAACAAGGATTCTTACTTTAAGGGAGGAGAAAAAGATTACGAGTATTTGAGAATAAGTTTCTTATGAAAAATTTTGGACCAAAGAGAGATGAACAGATAGCTTAATGGAGAAGACTACATAACCGTGAGCTACATGATCTTTATGGGAAACCAGATATAATAAAAACAGTTAAGTCTCGTAGACTGCGATGGACAGAACATATGTCAAGAATGGGGAATGAAAGACGTGTATGGAAGCTTCTTGTAGGAAATCCAGAGGGAAAACGCCCCCTTTGGTAGATAAAAAATGAGGTGGGAGAATAGCATTAACTATGATTTGAGGGAAGTAAATTATACAGGGAATGATAGAAAAACATTAGCTAAGGATAGGAATGTATGAAAAATATATGTCCGGGCATTTATGAACCTATGGACTCCATAGTGCCAGTTAGTACTAGGCTCATTTGGACCCAGAGGGCGAGAAGATGAAACAGAGCAACAAGTGAATGGATTAAAGGTCATCGGTAGAAGGTCAGTAAGCATGTCAGGTGTAACGGTAAAATATATGAGTATGTATTATATCCCCCCATCGTGCGTAGTGCATTATAATCTTATGGTGGGTGGGACCAGCCCAGATCATAACACTGAACGGTATCCACCCTCTTTGTTATTTATAAGTCTACTTCACGTTTCATCCAAAAATTATTTTTTAACTTGACACGTGGGGGCGTATTGTTACTTTTCCTAGACAGCTATTATGTCAATTCTTATATATGCACCACTTCTTAAGGATGGATAACGCCAGCAACGTATTGTTAATCCAGTCAGTTACCGATAAAGTTGCTGTAACGGGAATACAAAGGGTGAAAGTTTACCTTCTGTGATCTTCGGAAATGTTTCCTTGATATGGTTTCAACTAATTACATAGCAGAGATAAACTATTGTTTAGCATCAGTTGAAATTATCTGTAACAAAATACGATAGAGTACACAGATGGAAAAACTTATATGGATTATCTAAGTAACTGTTAAGCATTTTTTACAGATTTCAGATAAAACTGTGAAAAATTAATATTTCATTTTGTGATATTATCTTGAGTTTAACATAACGTAAACTGATGGAGATATACTATTTATGAAAGTCAAATAGCAGTTTGGCATTGAAGCTATAAATATTTTAAAAATATATCTATGTTTGTTAACTAATGACATGGGCGAGTCGCCAGATGAAAGGCAACATCAGCTTTCTCTTGAGGAGGTCTTGAGTTCAAATCCGGGCAATCAAACTTGATATTTGTGAGTTGAGAAATATGATGAGGAGAAACTCTTTCTTGATTTCCATAAATCAAAAGCTATTCTCATTCTATGCGGAAAAAAATTACATAAATCAACTTCAATATGCTAATAAATAAAATAAATAAAATTTTACTTAGCAATTTGCATAATTATATTCAAGTAATCACTTTGTATATTAAAAGATACAATGAATCACAATATATATCCATCCATCCATAGTAATTCTGCCCGAGGGCAGGTCTTTCAATGCAATCATAGCATTTTGATGCTATGCTTTGCAGCTTTACTAGGGAATCATAGGTGTGGTAGCTTCCCGTTGCTTTCCACACCGATAATGGATGATAATGATAATGTTAATGATGATGATGATGGCCGGATGAGTTTCGGGGACCGTTGGGCCGTAAGCTTCCTGACATTTGCCTAACAGGGAAAGAAAAATCCCGATAAAAACTCACCCAGGAGCCTGTCCCGACCGGGAATCGAACCCGGGCCCGCTGCGTGACAAGGAGTACGCTACCTCGAGACCACAGCGGTGGACTGTATATATTAAATAGTGTAAGGATTATAATGAAAGAAAAATATAAAATATAAAATTGGTACCTGGTAGGTCAGTCGTTGCGAGAAGTTCTACACAGGCAAAACAACAAGAAATTTCAACACAAGATATTCTAAACATTTCAAAAATTTTGTTAATAACGAACAGAAATCAAGTTTTGTCAAACTCATACTACAAACGGATCATCAGTTCGATAAAATCAATAATACTATGTCAGTACTACACAGAGAGTATAACAACAACAGGATCAGCATCCTTGAGATTCTAAAAGAAGCAAAGAATACAGACCTACTCAATGACAACACACCCACAGACCGCTGACAGAAGAAAATTATAAACTGCAAAAATGAAGTTCTTACATTCAGTAGCAGGTGTGACAATTTTGGACAGAAAAAGAAATGAAGATATTAGAAAATATTTAAATATTTTAAATTTAACAAATATAATTGACAACATGAGAAATAACTGGTATGAACATGTTAAAATAATGCCTACATATGCATTCCCCCAGGTGTTATTAAAGTAGGCCTACTAACCTATAAGACATAGAAGTGTTGGATGCCCATTTACTAGAAGGGAAGATTCATTGAATTCCAGTTGATGTGAAAACAGGTCAAAAGGCCTAATATTATGAAGTAGAAGAAGAAGAATTATTATAACAATATTAATAATAATTAAGATTATTATTATTATAATTATTATTATCATTATTGTTATTATTATTTTATTTTATTATTGTTGTTGTTTCTCCTCCTTCAGTTATATTTGACTTTTAACAAAAACATTGCAGTATGTTTTTATGTAATATCCATTTTAAATGCAGATAGAAAACAGAATAATAATAACCCTATATAAATTTTATTTCATTGTATGCATACAATGAGACCACACATTGGTGAAACGTAGGGAGCCGGATACACATGTTGAGTGTAGTGGTTCTAATAAACATATTCAAAGTGTTAGATATCTGTGATAACACATAGTTCCTCAACAAACATTACTAATGACAGATTTAATGTAGTAAAACCATGTTAGGCTAGTAGCAAAATGCTAATAGCTTCTAGATGTAGCTATTTTATATCGATGTTTCCTCATTGCTACTGTTTATGGCGACAAGTAAATTCTAGTCTTTGAATTTAGTAACATGTTTAATATGATACATAATATTTTATACTGCATACAAAATCAAAACAAGCATCAACTATTTTTTTATCTGCGTAATAAACGTCTAGATAATATATGAATAAAATTAAATCTATCGGGATAAAATCCTAACATTCTTAAATTGGTTCAATTCTCCCGATTAAGATAGGCTATCTACACATACGTATGCGTCTGTACAAATTTTATTATTTGCTTATTTTAAAGTTGTTCCAATTTTATAGTCATGATGACCTTATATAAAATAGATCTGGATTTAGTTAATCCCCTTCTGTGACGACTAAATTCATTGCTTACTAATACAATAAAAATATAAACTAAATGAATTAATTAATTGCAATAAAATATGTACCAACTTCTCTAAAAAAACGTTACACAGAATATATATAAAACTGTTATCTTGCCTGTTATATTATATGGAGGCGAAACAATGACTCTTACTTAAAGGAAGGAGAAACTATTACCAGTATATTAGAATAAAGTTCTTATGGAAATCTTTGGACCAAAGAAATATGAGCAGAGAGGTGATTGGAGAAGACTTCATAACAGTAAGCTACGTGATATTTATGGGAATCCAGATATAATAAAAAGAGTCAAGTCTCAAAGATTTGCGATGGACAGGACATATGGTACGAATGGGGATGAAAGAGGGGTACAGAAGCTTCTTGTATGAAAACCATAAGGAAAACGTCCAGTTGGTAAACCAAGAATGAGGTGGGAGAATAACATTTAACCATAACTTGAAGCAGAAGACTACATAAGCGTAGGCTTCTTTATATTTATGGGAAATATAATAAGAAGAGTTAAGTCTCATGAACTGCGATTGGTCAGGACATGTGCCATCAACGGGGAACGAAGAAGGGGCATAGAAGCTTCTTGTAGGAAAACCATAGGGAAAACGCCCAATTGGTAGTCTAAGAAAGAGGTGGAAGAATAACTATAACCATAATTTTGAGGGAAGTAGGTTATACAGGAGATGATTGGAAATATTATCTTAGGATAGGGATATATGCAGAAATTATGTCCGCGCGGCCATTTTCCTATGGGTTCGAGAGTGCCAGTAAATTAGTTAATTACGATGAAATAAAAATAAACTAACTCATTGGGTCAATCGAACCCGGAGGTTCATGGCCACGCAGGTATAAACTGTCCGTACATCATTATCTCGAGTAAATGTTTTACAATCCTTTAATTTACTTCCATGAAATCATCATCAACATTATGCTCCCATCCCATTATTGATCTATATAGTTGGTGCTTTCCCTCTGTTTCCAAGCCTTTATTTCATTCCCTCTTCATGTCACGTGTTCTGTCCATCGCAGACTGACTGCGAGACTTAATTATTCTTAGTAAGTCCGGTTTCCCATAATCATCATGTAATTACATTTTATGGAGTTTACCCTTGGGATAGTAGGAGGTTAGGACTCCACCATTTTGACAATCGACACTTGAAGTCAGCCGGATTATCAGCCCTGGATGACGGCCGCCTTTACCACCAGAAAAAGCATATAGTACTAATATAGTACTCTCAATCGACCCCAGAGCCATGGTGCCGCTGGAAGGTTTACGACAGTTTAAAAATCCTGACCTCATCAGGTCGCAAACCGCGGTTCTTGGCGTATTGCCTTAACAATTACGCTAGGTGCAACGTAAACTAATAACATATATTCTGAAAAAAATTAAATTTGAATAAAAAGTACTATTTTAGCTGGGTTGGAGATCATGTTTATGCCGTAACCGAGTATTTAAGGCAAGATACCTGGGCGCAGAGGTAGCGAGAATTGTGCTCGTTCGAGTCTCAAAGGGAGAAGAAATTTTCTCATGGAATTTCGACCAGTATGGGACCTGTGTCCACCCGGTATCGTGGGGAATTCGGGTAGCTACAATAAGTAGCGATTCCAGATTGAGAAAACCAGTTATAGCGGCTGGAGAACCAGACATGTTGACCACATGTCACCCCTACATTAGCAGGATGTTCATATACCTTTGTAATTAACATATGTAGATGTGAGACCGGAGCACGCCGTAGCGCAGTGGTTAAGACACTGCGCTACAAACCGGAAGGTCGAGGGTTCAAGTCCCGGTGGGGGTCAGGATTTTTAAACTGACTCAAACCTTCTGGTGGCACCATGGCCCTGAGGTCGACTCAGCCTCTAACTGAAATGAGTAACAAATGCTTGTTCTGGGGGTAAAGGCGGCCGTCACGCAGGGCTGATAACCCGGCTGACATCAAGTGCCGATTGTCTAGAAAAAGTGGGAGCCTTAACATCCTGCTACCTTAAGGACCTCCCGAGGCCTGTAGTGGGAACACTTTACATTTTTTAGATGTGAGGCCAGCAGTCGGCTGATAGGCGAAGGGCATTCTTGGCCTGTCGTGCCACGCAGATTTAGGAGATAATTAGTACATAGGGAATGATTGGAAAATATTAGCTCAGGACGTGGTTGTGTGGAGAACTTAAGTTCGCGCTGCCATGACTCTCCAGATTCGATAGTTCTGGCTTAGCCCACTTAGTTTAGATCTAACTAAATACAGTAAAGTAAAGTTATCCCACAACAGGCCCGGAGGCCCTTGGGGTAGTAGGAGGTTAAGGCTCCCACTTTTTCTAGACAATCGGCACTTTATGTCAGCCGGGTTGTCAGCCCTGCGTGACGGCCGCCTTTACCCCCAGAACAAGCATCTGGTACTCATTTCTGTTAGAGGCTGAGTCGACCCCAGGGCCATAGTGCCGCCAGAGGGTTTGGGTCAGTTTAAAAATCCTGACCCCAACGGGACTTGAACCCTCGACCCTCCGGCTTGTAGCTCAGTGCCTTAACCACTACGCTACGGCGTGCCCCCTCTAACTAAATACATTCATCAGTACACACACACACACGCGTAGGTCTGAATTCCCATTATGAAGAGACGATATTCGAGTTCTGAAGATAGTTCAATGATTGTTCTTATCAAATATAGTGGCTATAGATAATACAGTAAAACTTGTTTAATTCCGAAAGTGAATAATGCGGAAATTTGTCCAATGTGAACAAATTAATTGGTCCCGGCGTGTATCTATTTTGCATAAAACGGAATCTGTCCAACGCGGGAACGGAAGTATATTTTTACACAATTCATGAAAAAAATTATAAAGCGGAAATACAGAGAAATAAATCAGTTTCCACTTCATTGAATTCCAGTTAGGCCGAAAAACAATAAGGAATAATTCCTGCCGCCGGGTAAAATACAGATTCTACCGGTACCTGAAATTTTATTTCGGCATCACTGCACACACGTTAAGCGAAATATAGATACATGTCTTGCAAATAACCATTGCACTGTAAAATCTTAAATTAGTTTAAGTTGTAAGACCGATTTTTCACAGGTAGCGTTCTGAATTTAAGGAATAGAGATGGCTAAATCGTATGGATCATTTTCATTAAACAAAAAAGTGAATGTGATTGAAAATAAATTTCCAAATTTCCGGACCGATTCTCCAAGTCTTTGCTAAATCCCAAGGGAATAAAGATTTCAAGGCATCTTTAGGTTGTCTGGACAGTTTTAAAAAACAACACAATGTAGTGTGGAATGAAATTTGTGGGAAATCAAAGGATGTGTACAAATGTGTAGTTAGTGAGCGGAAACTGATACTCCATACTTTAATTTCAGGGTACGCGCATAAGAGACATTTTTAACGCTGACAAAACGGGAGTTTTTTCGCGCGTTGCCGTCGAAGTCGCTTAAACATACCACACTTCACTTTTCAAAGACAGCGGAACTAGAATTAATCCAAGGTACTCTATAATATAAGATTATTAATAAATTTAGATTTTTTTATAATGCGCAATTCTGTCTAATGTGGAAACAAAAATTGGTCCCATGCGATTCCGCTTTGAGCAAGTTTTACTGTAATATGATTTTTGCACGATAGTGCATTTTGTCGTACTTACAGCAATGGTGACCATGATTGAAAGTTCAACTTCCTACATTTTCGGGGTTGCCAACCTAATAACTATACTGTAATATTACATATTACAAACACGCGTGTGGAAAGTAAAACCACTGCCCTCTATGTATACTACATAAAGTATATATAAAATATATCCAAAATGTAGGACCACAGAGAGATGAACAGACAGGTGAATGGAGAAGATTAAATAACAATGAACTACATGGTCTTTATAGGAAGCCAGATATAATAAGAACAGTTAAGTCTCGTAGACTGCGATGGGCAGGACATGTTGCGCTTATGGGGAATGAAAGACGTGCATGGAAGCTTCTTGTAGGAAAGCCAGAGGGAAAACGCCCAGTTGGTAGACCAAGAATGAGGTGGGAGAATAATATTAACTATGACTTGAGGGAAGCGGATTATACAGGGGATGATTGGAAAGCACTAGCTCAGGTTAGGGATGTATGAAAAGCATATGTCCGCGCGGCCATGAACCTACGGTTAAATAGTGCCAGTGAGTAAGTAACTAAGAGTCAATATACACCACAAGAAACAAATCACTGCATTCTAAATGAACTGATTTTTTTTAAACAATATAAAACAATAAATACGTACTAGCCGCCATTTTATTACTAAATTTGTCACACGGCCTCCTGTTGTTTCAACTAATAAACATTGACCACACTGTTAACGTTAATCAATTGTTTTAATGAACGCAAATATTTCCAACAAAAATATTATTATTTTACTATTGTTTATTATTTTGAAAACACCAGCGCACAAAAAATAATGTACAACGCATGTTTGTGAAGTGTTTTACAGAATCGAGGCAAATGGTTTTTATAAAAAATTTCTTCGATTCTGTAAAAAACACTTCCCAACTTCGCATTGTAATATGCTATGAAAAGAAACATTGAATAACATATGAACGTATCTTCAAATAAACTTTATTCCAGATTGAAATCAGTTAAAGTACCGTATATTTTATAATTAAGATATTTCAAATGAAATATTATGCACTTGAATATCCTATTCTACTTGGCAATAATTTTATTTCATATGATTTGAAAGTTATTTAGAATCAAACATTTGACATAATTTTAAGGCGAAGAAAATATACATGAAGCAATAATGGTAGATACAATCAGAATTGTATTTTGCACTCAAGCTGACAGGCAAGTTTTAATCAATTGCGACAGAAAAATTATATATTTGTAATAAAGAATCAAGAGCTTTACGATTATGTTCTTCACGCCGCAGGAGTTCAAATACACATTTAAAATATGCACACAAAATATATAAGAAATAGTGAAGATGAAGTCATTCATTTTGATGTAAAAATGAAAGAGAAAATGCTCCATGCTGTTTTTAATAATCAATTTATCGATGACATTTATTCGCATCCACTACGAATGTACCACAGTCTAAATCTTTCTCTTTGGTTCTTGAATTATTCTATCTTTCTTTTTTGTTCTTGCATTAATCGTTCTAGAAAATCGCAATAATTCATATTATTCAAAATTATATTTGAGAGATAATACATATTAGATTGTGAAGAAAGAAGACAACTCAGGGGTCCTCATCTAGGGGATATGTGGATGGCGACCACAAGGTGCCCAAGCTGAGCAAAACATTTCTTCCACTTACTTGTGTTTTGCACTCTTTTAACTTTACTATCTAACCTCTCTTGGTTAACTCTTTGTTTTTTTCGACCCCGATGCTATTAGGGCATCCGAGGGCTAGGGAGTCTTTCCTTTCTTCCATTTCTTCTTTCTTTTATTTTCTTTTCTTCTCCAGAAAAGTCTGACCAGAGGCTATAAGATGGCAGCCCCATCACTGGTCTTGCCTTCCTTAGGCCAGCAACCAATCGAAAGGACTATTATTATGCTTTCAAGTCTTATACGAGAATTTCCCGGAAGGATCAAAACGCTGGAGGGAAAATTTTCTATAGGATCGTAACAGGCCTTGGCCTAATACTTGGAAGGAAGAAGAAGAAGAAGAAGAAGAAGAAAGAAGAAATCTGTCAATAACAACAACATATGTTTTTTTTCTAGTCATGTGTATTTATGTACATAATTAACATTAAAATATTTTGCATTTGTAGTCGTTATAAGGATAATGGCAGCAGTCAAACACTTCTGCATTAAATAAATCTAATATTTAAAAATGTTTGTTTGTTTGTTTGTTTGTTTGATGGTACTTCATGCGCGGCCATACCTTTGATCCGATTGTGATGAGGCATTTTGCAAAATGTTCAGGAGATTCCCGGGATGAACACAGGCTATAAGAGAGTTATGATACTCAACTCCTACACTCTTAAAAATCGCCCTTTGCAGTGGAAAACGTGAAAAAGGTAGCTCTTTGGACGCTTAAATGGCTTATGCTGCCTAAACCTACAAAAACCTAAAAAAAATTAATGTACACAGAATTGATCTCAAAAAGCTCTACAAAAAAGTCCGCGACAGCATATGTTTATCTCTTACGGATAACTCACAATAACCATTTTTGTCTTTCATTGATCCCAAGAAGATCGAGACAAGTACGTAGAATCCTGTTCAAGCATAGCAGCACATGGCGGGTATTCTATTACGGATAAGTTATAAAACAAATTTTGTCTTTTAGCTCATTTATGTAAAGAAAATCAAGATAAGTAGATTCCCGTGCAACATCGGGTAATCAGCACGGGGAATCTTAAAATAATTACGATATACATTTATAATTATTTTTCAATTTACTTATTCAACTAATCATAAGAACTACATTAATTTTGTCTTTTAGCAAATTTATGCCAAGAAGATCGGGATGAGTAGATTCCCGGACAACGGGTAAATAGCACGGTGTATCTAAAAAAAATTACAATACAATTTTTTCTCCAAACTTATTTAACTAAACATAAAACACATTAATTTTCGTATTTCAGCTCATTTATGTCAAGAATATCGGGATAAGTAGATTCCCGGGCAATGCCGGGTAATCAGCATGGGCCATCTAAAAAAATATAAATTTATATTTATTTTTCCTTCCACTTATTCAACTGAACATAAAAGCACATTAATTTTCATTTATTTAGGCGTAGCAGTGCACGCTGGGTATTAGCTAGTAATACAATAAAATATAATTTTTCGGTGGAATGATTCCGGACAAATGTTGTTATGGTATAAAGAATGAAGAAAGTTTAATTGATCAGCGTTTTATAATTTTATTTTACTTTGATACGATTAAACATCTGAGATCATTTCGCATATAGGATCGTCATATAATATACCACAGCAATGCGTGTACTAAGTCAATTGGTAATATAAACATCATTTGTACTGAGAAATTAACGAATATTAATCTTTAGTGGATTGTGAAATTTTTGTTTAGTAGATAAAAATAGCAGTTTAAAGGGCACATACATTTTAATTCAGGACCTCCCTAATACGAGTATCATCGGTTCCGTTGGACTAATGATTATCAAACTCGGCTCTGAATCTGAGGTTTTTTTTGTATTGTAAGCCTATGTTTTCCCTTTACAGAGATTTAGGCGCTCTCCCCCTACAGGGAAGAATTTGAACCAGACTAATTTAGTTACACTTGTTTTCGTATAGATGTAATTTTGAGTGGTCCGTGGTCAGTGTTCCGCCTCATACTGACATCTAGGGAAAAAAGGTAGTACTAGGACGGGAAAATTCGATAAATTTTGCTCAGCCTTTCATTCAGGCTTAAGGATTTTTTACGAGCCTGAAAATATTCAGACTCGGGACCCACAGCTTAAAGTCCCTCTCGGAGGACTTGCTCCTTGGATTTTTCGGTCCTAAAAAAAGCCCACCGACCCCGGCCGAGTTTGAACCCGCGACCCTCGGAACCAGAGGCAAGGAGCATAACCACTAGTCCACCGCGGCCAACTGAGATACGTGAGTTTAAATCCCGATAGGATTAAGGGATATTTCTTCTTCTTCACTTCATGGGCAAGGTAAATTGCCTGTTCCGTCTCACAGTTGTTCTGTCCACCTTTTCACTGGTCTTCCTATATTCCTTGAACCTCTTGGCTTGTAGTTAAATGCTGCTTTCGGTATCCTTGTTACATTGATTCTTTCTACGTGTCTAAAACATTTATCTCCATATTCTTTGATTCTATCATTCTATCCATACATAGTGTTCTGCCCGAGGCAAATCTTTCACTGCAATCATAGCATCTCCATACTATGCTTTGCAGTTTTACTAGGGAATTGTAAGTGTGGTAGCTCCCCACTGCTTTCCACACCGGTGAAGTATGTTGATGATGATGATGATAAGGATGATAATGATGGCCGGACGATTTTCGGGGACCGTTGGGCAATACGATTCCTGACATTTGTCTTACAGGTCAGAAAAATAACCCGAAAACTCGCCCAGGAGCCTCTCCCGACCGGAAATCGAACTCGGGCCCGCTGCGTGAAAAGGCAGCACGCTACGTCGAGACAACAGCAGCGGACTTCTATCATTAAATGGATATGTATTTAACTTTGTTCCTGTATCTTCATTCTTTATCCGATCCAATCTTGTGCAACCTTTTGTTCTTCTAAGGAAGTTAATTTCTACGCTTTGTATTCTACTTTGTAATGTTTTGGTCATTACTCAAGTTTCACTCCCATAAAGTAATGCAGGAACTGTCAATGTTTTACAAAACTTCAACCTAGTATCTCTTCTTATGTTCTTATTTAATGTTTTATGTATACTTCCGCATATCATTTGAAATTTCGACAGTTTCATATTCATGTATCTTTCAGTTTTTGTGTTTATAGAAAATTACAATCCAAATAGTTAAAATTTGTTTAAGGGCTATAAAAGGGAGTTAAAATCCTGCATATGGGTTTTATCTGAAATAAATTGAAGCTGCTAGTCCCATGGCGTATTTTATGTGCACGCAAAAGAATCTCAATCCAGAAAAAAAAAACAGTTTTTCGATGAAATTATTTAGTATGTAAAATATTTGAGTAAACGAAAAAAATAAAATAAAAATTAAATAAAAAAGTACATTCTGAAATAATTCTCCTGCTACTTCATTAACTTTGTTTCTTATTCCTCGTATGGTTAGGGCATGTTTTAAGAATGGAAGATGAGCGATAGCCGAAGCAGCTATATCAATGGCAACCGACCAGAAAGAAGAAAAGAGGGAGATCAAAGTTAACATGGGAGGAAAATATGAAGATAGTAATGCAAGCAAGAGGGCTAAGCATTGAAGATACCCAAGATCGTGGGTTTTGGAGTTTTGGCACGGGAAGACGGCAGCAGCTGTAAAAACTCGAAGATAGATAGAAAATAAAAAAGTATTTTAATATATGATTTCTACATTAGATTTAGAAAAACTGTACAGAGGTACCAAAAAGAAACATAGCGAAGCGGTTTGTCCTCAGCTAGTAAGTTCATAATATGGAACGTGTGTTGCTTTGTGAGAATTGTTGATTGTAACAGATGATATGTTAATGTGATAAAATTAATATTGACATCGGTTATTCTCCATGCGTCATATCGTTTGTGTTGATCCATCCTAAGTGACATATCTAATTACAGAAGCTGTCCATTCTTGCATAACGGAAAGATATTTTATAAAAATGTGACTCAAGCCATTTACAGATATCAAGAGGTCAACACTAATTTCTTCTGGTATTTCTTGCAAGTCATTCGGGTCACTTAGTATCAATAAGTAGTCAATGGACCCACTTTCTGACAGGCTTGATCATGTGTTCAGTGACAGCA
Source organism: Diploptera punctata (assembly GCA_030220185.1). Taxonomy (NCBI): domain Eukaryota; kingdom Metazoa; phylum Arthropoda; class Insecta; order Blattodea; family Blaberidae; genus Diploptera; species Diploptera punctata. The sequence continues at coordinate 139,005 of JASPKZ010003825.1, read as the reverse complement.
GCAGGTTATATTTAATTCAGGGGTATGAAAATTGTACACCGTGTCAGCAGAAACATTCCGTGGTTTAGCGTCGCAGTCATTTGATTGATTTATACGAAACTGGTGTCATTAGAAAGATAAACTCAAAGAAGCTACAATTGATATGTTGACTGAAACGACAGATAGCTGCACAAAAAGAAACAATACCGTTATTTCCCCGCCATTTCGCTTGGCATTAAAGCATTGTTGAAGATAAAGAAGTTATTTTAATGGTGTAAATGTTAAATTTTCAAATGTATGAATCGTGCAACACTTAGAGGGTTGTGTTCTAAAATACCTTTCCGGGATTCTTGGCCGTGTCTTGCAGTGTTGTCTTCCCGACGTTTCATCACATCCTGTCGGTGATATCTTCAGGGAATTTTGCTTGTGTAAAAAAAAAAAAGAGATGGACAGACAGGTGAATGGAGAAAACTACATTATGGTGAGTTACATGATATGCATATGAAGTCAGATATAATAAGAACAGTTAAGTCTCGTTGGCTGCGATCGGCAGTACATGTGGCACATATGAGGGATGAAAGAGGTGCATGGAAGCATCTGGTAGGAAAACCAGAGGGAAAACGCCCAGTTGGTAGACCAAGAATGAGATGGGAGAATAACATTATCAATTATTTGAGGAAAATAGATTATACAGGGGATGATTGGAAAACATTATCTCAGGATAGGAATGTATGGAGAGCTTATGTCCGCGCGGCCATGAACCTACGGGTTCGATAGAGCCCAATGAGTTAGTTATGAATGAGAATATCTGCAACGTGACAAGTGGAGCACACATCGAGTGTCTTTGAAGAAGGTGCTAATTTTGTTTAGTTTCCCTTTCTGACGACACCAGTTTCGTATAATTCCAACAACTGACTTCGACGCTATATTATGTTGTAACCATTGCATTATTCTGCGGATATGGTGTACTACTCGTTTAGTCTATTACAGTTTTAATTTCCTCACTAAAATCAAAACAATGGCCTTCAAGGGCGCTCATCCAGTTCGGACAAAGATAATATTAGAAAATAAACCAATAGAACAAATAGTAAGATATAACTTCCTAGGTTGCGAAATATCATACACAGCGGAAACAGATATACATAACAAAACTAAATAAGACATAACACAGAAATAAGACAACTAAAAGTAGAGGAATTAAACACAACAATAGAGAAATACAGAACAAACTGGAAAGAACATTTGGCAAGGATGAATTGAATACCAAAAGCAGCATACAGCTATTCACCACGAGGAAGAAGAAGTTTGGGAAGACCAAGGAAAAGATGGAAAGAGCAGCAATTTGGAGCCGGAATAGGCTAGTAAATAAGCCTAAACCGTGAAGAAGAATAAGAAGAATTTCCTGTTAAATTTCTAAGCTAAATTCTGTTAAGCTTATTTCCAAATAGAGTTGTCAATCCTGATACATTCTTATATGTGAAAGTTTACCCCAGATTTCGCGATGCTCTGATTGTAAATAAGGAAAAACTAAGATGAAGAAGGGCGTTGACTGTTCAAGTACGGTACAAGAAGCAGGCGGACGTGCAACTTGTGGACCGTGTACCTGTCAACACACCTGCAAGACACGAGTAAGGTAAATATTAATCAGGTCCAACAAGAAGATAGATTGTCTAGCATCGCGTGCGTGGATCTCGAGATAAACTGTAGCAATTTAGTACAGTGTCCTCCCACGGAACTGGAACAATCCTAAAATGTACTTGCGAGAGAAAGAGACTTCATGATATTAAATTATCCAAGTCCACAATAGAAAGCGGAGCAATTGCCACAGTTTAGATTAAAATTTCAGATAGACACATTGTAGAGGATAAGGTCATCATGTAACCAATTTTTCTACAAAATTAATATATAGTGCGTAGGCCTAAGTATCATGACTAGTTTATGAATCATCGTCATCACTCCAAGGAATAGGAAATTGCCCGTTCCGACTTCATAATGCATCAAGCCCAACGTTTTCTGGGTCTTCCAACATCACGTCTTCCTATTGCATGATAATTTCCTGCTAGCAATGGATATCTATCCTTACTCATTTCATTCATGTTGCCAATCCACTTTTGTCTTTAATTAGTAACTAATCCAATAAAGGCTGCACTTTTAATTTTTCTCTTAAATCTTCGTTTCTAATTCTATCAAGTTTTGTACATCCCTTAACTTGTCTGAGGAGCCTCATCTCCGCCGTCTGTATTCTATCCTTATTTATGAAATTACAGTTATTTATGTAAAAATCATTCAAAATTTGAACTTAGAAATTTAACTTGGAAGTCAATTTTAAACTATCAAAGCGTTAAGATTTTTATATACAATCTAAATTCTATTCGGAAAAAATATTTTAACCACCTACATTTTATCATATAGAGCGATTCATAATTCCTACCAAAAACTTCTGGAGGTTGTAGAGAGGACTTAGTATGTAAAGTTTTGATGAGAAACCCATGTCCAAAAACGTACCATTTCGATGTAAAATAAGTTTGAAGATCGAAACACATTGGGCTGATATCGAGTGTCTTGTGTTTCAGAATAAGTATTACATATTTCTAACGGTTGTACTACACCTGCCGAGTCGAAGGAAGATCTTCTTGCACGAATTCTGGCGACAGTAGAAATTATTATCGAGCACACGCTAGGTCTTGTGGGGCGCGTTTATGAAAACATGCGTCGCAGGTACACTTTGTGCAACGAACAACAGGGTAGCCACGTGGAACCACACTTATGGTGCAACCGTTAGAAGTAATACTTATTCTGAAACACGAGACACACGATATCAGCATCTTGTGTTTCGATCTTCAAACTTATTTTACATCGAAATGGTTCGTTTCCAAACATGGGTTCCTTATCAAAAATGTATCTAATAAGTCCTCTCTTCAAGCCCTAGAAGTTTGTAATAGGAATTATGAATTATCCTGTATACGTATGATACCTTTGGCGTTTAATTTTTTCCTCGTTTTGGGAATAACTCCAAGTAACTGCGATCGGTGGTATCATGTTCGATACCACCATAGCTTCAAGCTCTTTTTTTATTATTTCCAACTGTAGACTTTAGACGGCAGCTTCGACTGTAGGGCAAAAACATGGTTGAGATTAAATGTATCATAATGCATAAAAGTCTCTTTAAATACCCATTTTAAAAATAATTATTTTTGTTTCTTGAAAAATTGTCGTTTTTTAAACCCATTAAACGTGAAAATAAAAATATAATCGACAAAATATCAATGCAGGAACCTCATAAAAACACCCTAAAATTTTTGGAACCCCCCAAAAATGCAGATGTTTGGCCCCCTAGACACCTATTAAGCATAAAACTGAGTATTTATCGTGTTAACATTTTCTTCGGATCGCAGGTGTTTGATCAGTAGTGTCCCGGTGATAGGGATCCGAAATTCAAACTCAGCTGAATTTGACAGGTTTTAAAGGCGTATAATCTGTCTATGGATTCCTTGGAAGAGCAAATAAAGCAAATTGACCCGTGTTGTAGAACGGAAAATAAAATAAACCTCAAGCCCGAACAAAGAGATGTCTGGGCAAAATGTGTCTGCCCTTTCACGTATAGATTTGAATTATGATGCTAATGATCTGAGATTTTTAAAAATCAACGTTAAGTAAAATATTATCATAAATAATGTCATGAGTGAATTTATCTACAGGATTTGGAAATCAGGCCATATCACAAAGAACACGAACATTTAAAAAAAACCACACCATTCGCCCATAAATTGATATTAAACAAGGAGATGAATGCTTGCGATGGCCTAGTTTTGTTTGGGAACTATTTGTGTCTTAAGGTTTCCTGATATTTGCGTCGCAAGTAAGAAAAAATCAGGAAAAAAACACGCATGACTTGTCCCGTCCGTGTACCTAACCCCAGCGCTCCCCATCTTAGGAAATTATGTTACCACTAGACCAGGCAGTGGATAGATTCTGGAGATACTTAGGTTGTAACTTTAATAGTGGCAACTATTTATTACTAGTATACAAGTGGCAGACCTGTGAAACTTCTACAGTCCTTCAATGTAGTACCCAGCATTGTCTACAACTCATTGCCAGCAATGTGGAAGTCGCAATATCCCTGTAGCAACTCCTGTTCTGTCGATGTTTCTGACTGACCGCCTTAATGCCAGCAGAATCTCGGGAACAGTCTGGAATCGAATGTCTCGAAGTGGTTCCTACATCTTAGGGATCGAATCATAATCGCTGGGGCTTACGTCCAGTGAATGTGATAGATGGAAAAGCACTTTCCACTCCCAGCGATGATACAGATCAGCTAAAAGGTGTGCCGTGTGCGTCCGAGCAGTCCTGTATGGTAATCCGTCTCTCCATATGCTTCCACAAGACTTTCTTGACATTGTAGTGCTGGATGGCCATGGCACATACAATTTTCAACCAAGATAGATGTTCCTGCTTTGTAAACATGACGAAACACAACAACTTAGAGCGGAAACTCAGAGGAGACTAACTTTCTATCTCCAAAGCACATGGGCTTTGAGACGTACGGACGAGCCCATTTACTGTAAGATAGATCAGACACATATTAACATGTGACAGAAGTTCCACAACAATTAACTCTATCTGATTTCGCTTCTACAGCAGTGTTGCCACTATTTTTGTTACAGCCCATGTATATAACAGATTTTAAACATATTTGTGTTAGGCAATCCCTGTCGTTATGGGGTAACCAGTATGCGTACTACGGACCCTGACGTGAAGTACTTTATTAAAGCACTTCAGTATTTAAAATATTTAATAAATAATTAATAAAACAAGACTACTTTTAATTAACCCCAAAAATCTTATTAGAATACAACAACACCCACTTGACACGCCTGTGAATGAAATATTAATCAAGACTGAGATAAATCACATTGCATTGTGAAGAGAGAAACTCAACCAATTTAAGTGGTTCTTCCTCCCACAAGAGTGCTGCAGTATCAGACAATCGCATAATGTTACCAAACTGTCAAATGTGGGCAGGTGTGGCTAACAAAATACTCCACATTTATTATCCTCTGCAGTCAAAAATTACACATTCTCACTAAAGACAACGAACGGAATGTTTGAAATATTTATTCATTCTGTGTTTGTCATGAAATCGCTCCACATCAACTGCATTCCACTTGTTAACTACTTGTCAAAAAACAAGTCTTTTTTTTTAAATTGCCACTACATATTATCCGATTAATTAATTTAAAAAGTGGAAAACATCCAGCAGAAAGTAAAACCGTCTGAAATAAAAACAGAGAAGGCCAAAGTAAATTTACATTTTCATAAATTTTGTTCTAGCCTGTCCTTTTCAAAATTATATATATATATATATATATATATATATATATATAGTTCACCGCTGTCGTCTCGAGGTAGATTGCTGCCGAGTTACGCAGCGGGCCCGGGTTCGATCCCCGTTCGGGACAAGTTTCCTGGGTGGGTTTTTCGGGGTTTTCTTCACCTCTAAGACAAATGTCAGGAAACTTTAAAGCCCAAACGGTACCCGAACATTACCTGGCCATCATCATCATCATCATTATCATTATTCGCCCGTGTGGAAAGCAACGGGGAGCTACCACACCTATAATTCCCTAGTAAAGGTGCAAAGCATAGCATGAAAATGCTGTGATCGCAGTATATGACCTGCCCTTGGGCAGAACACTGTAGACTAGAATATATATAATTACTTAATTACTAGCGGACCCGGCAGATGTTGTCCTGCTCGAACGTCCAATTCTCGTGTCATAATTTTGAACGAAAACTCATCAATGCCACTGTTTGGCTCAAGAAGCGTGCATGACGTCACATTATTTTCGCGCGGAATATGTCGATAATGGAGATGACTACACATCTGATATAAAAAAAAATCATTTAACCCGATCGCAGCGCCACATACTGGGTCCAATTATGAATCTAAACCATCCAGGGACCTACTCAAACACAGAATATTTTTTTCATCAAAATAGGTCCAGTCGTTTAGGCAGTTTTTGATTTCAGATTTCAAGTAAACCTCCATTTGTGATAGTCTGATTACGCTCATTTTTGATAATAACTAACTCGGTTTATTTTAATATAAATTACAGAGTTTGGCTGTGAAACATAAAAAATGTGACCGCTAGAGCGATATTTAAATGTTCACTTCAGATGAACTCTTACATCTTAATGATTTTAGAGGGTGCTTTTGTGAATCTAGATCCAATCAGAAACACAGAAAAAATGTCATCAAAATCGATCCATTCGTTTAGGAGGAGTTCAGTGACAAACACACGTACAGAAGAATTATATAAGATATAAAGACAACATTGATATAATAATGCGTTACTGCTATGAATTAAACTATTCAGTAAGATGGCACTGCGAGCGATGTCCCGCTACCTCTTACGATTGAGAATTCTACATAAGAAAAGGAAAATTAATGTTTGAACTGGGAGCCTGGATAGAGATGATGGTATCGCACTAACGTATTGAGTTAAAAGGTAAGGGTTCAAATCCCGGTTCTGGCGTTAATTTTTCATTTCATGTTATATATATTTTTTTAATGATGCAGAATTTATGAAAATACAAATTAATTTATAATTAATTTATAACTATGCCAGAAATTTGAAATAATATATGTGTAAACAGAAAAATAAATACGCAAATGAAAACTAAAATATATTTTAACTGGATTACCATATTAATTTTATTTTTAATTATATTTTAAATATATTTTATTCTACCTGGGTTTTGAATTTATTTGGTCCCCATCCCTTTTACTAGTGCATCTTCCTGCACATAACAACATGTGCCACATTTTAATTTAACCCAACAAACAGTAACTTACAAAATGAGTAGAGAGAGTCCCATCAATTTTATCTTATTTTCAATTATTTTCTTGAAATTGAATTTCTCAATTTCAGCAAAAGAAATATGTATTTCCTAAACAGCAAAATTAGAGCATAAATTCGACTCTCTGAGGAATTAGCTTAGTTTACGCATTTCCTGTGACGGACTTATTTATATTTATGAAGGGAGATTAACTTCCTTCTCACTTATCACTAAAATGAGAAAAGTGTCAATAATGTCACTAAATTTAGTTCGAAAACGGTGAGTTAGGAAAAAGGGTATTTATAAGAAATAAACTTCGATATACTTTAAAATCTTCGCTACTGAAGTTAATTTACTATATTAATATGGCTTAGAGAAAATTCTTGAACAAATAAATTGTCGCAAAAGATTTTATACAAACAAGAATAGAATTTGATAATATAGTTAGATAGCCGGCTACAAATTAAAAGTCCCCTTTTTTGAGATTGCATCTTCCGTGCCTCTTCCCAACGTCTACATATTATCTCTATCAATAACATATATTAAATTTACATAAGTATTTAATAAATTAATGGATTTACAAGGATAATATACTCTTTATAACGCAGGATTTTATTTCACCATAGAAAATAAATTACACAATTGCTTAACGACTTCGAGACTCGATCTATAGGATTACAATAAATAAACTTATGAAATTCAATTCTTCAATTAGACAGCTTTATATCTTTCGGCTACCAATAGCCATCTTATTGGGAAGTGCACATTTTATAGACTATTATAAAATATTGATATATCGGTGTTATTACAACCTGTTCTGAAGGTCTTTGGAGATGTTCTAACCATGATCGCCTCTGGTTTCCATGTTCGCGAGTTCAATTCCAGCTGGGGAATTTTAATGGCGTAAAAATTTCCATCCTTCCATATTAATTCTGCCTGAAGGCAGGTCCTTCACTACAATCATAGCATTTTCATGCTATGCTTGCAGCTTTACTAGGGAATTGTAGGTGTGGTAGCTTCCCGTTGCTTTCCACTCCAGTGAAGGATGATGATGGTGATGATGATAATGATAAGGATGATGATGATGATGGTCATATGATTTCGGGGACCGTTTGGGCCTTAAAGTTTTCCTGACATTTGTCTTACAGGTGAGGAAAAACCCCGATAGAAACCTCACCCAGAAAAACTGTCCCGACCGGGGATCGAACCCGGGCCCACTGCGCGACAAGGCAGCACGCTACCTCGAGACCACAGCGGTGGACCTGGTTCCTTTATTGAAATGAATATCCGCGGGTCTCGTAATAGCAAAAGTAGTAGTAGTAGAACTAGTATCCCGAACGTAGGGGATACTATCAGTATGAATATGATTAATAATAACACTGGTCAACATGATTTTTGTCTCATGAGTACCAATAGTTGTACTTAATGCAGTTTTTTTTATCTTGTTTTCAAATATGTATTCGGAATTTCTCCATCACCCACAGTTTTTTTATTTAAATTTCAATTAATGGATTTAAATAATTATTTTTTAATAAACGTTTTTTCGTCCATTTGTCCATTGTAAAATAAAACCAAATAAGCTAACTCAGGAGATTTCAGCTATGGAAAAGAGATAGCAAGGCAAATGGAATCCTAATATGCTGGCAGATTATTGTTGGACCATCAAGAGGGATGCTCCACAGGCGAAATATAGCAGAAAATAGTAATTTCTTACTTTCTAGGTGAGTCCGAATATTCGAATATTGTTTAGTTACGAATGTAGAAAATATTAAAGTATTTGAAATTATAAATTCCTGTCTCTCGGAAACCTTGAGTAATGGAGAAAACCGATATTATATTTGAATTCAGGAGAAAAAATACTATCAGAATCACACATTGTTCTTTCTGAGACAAAAAAAAAAGTTTATTTTTTGTTGCTCTGTACAATTATACTACGATGGCGGTATTTTTTCGAGTTAAGTTGTGGTTCAAATTCCCTGGTATTTCCTTAACAGTTGAGAAAAAAAAATTGAAAATATAAACAGGAAATACGAAACTACCACTGGTCCATGCTAGAGATAGCAATGTTACTCCTAGATCAAAACAGAGATCTAACACAAATCTGTCCTAAATTAAAGTAGAAATTATTTTTAATGTATTTTAGAAGTATTTCATTCTAAGGATACATGGTAGAGTGATCCCACTACAGACCTTATAATGACCTTTAGGCAGTAGGAGTTAACATTTTTAAAATTAATTCTGAACCACCGTTGAGGTTCCTTTATAAACGATTAAAACAATAAAAAATAAATAATAGTTAAAAAACTAAAACAACACGCTTTATTAGAAAACCGAACTAAAACCCTAAAAATAGTTTAATGGAAAATATACTTTGTTCAGGACGGCTGAGATCTGAGATGTGTGTTTTATTATTTTAACTTTTCATTAGTATGAGGTTGACTCCTATCTTTCTACACAATCGGCACTAGATGTTAGCCGAGTTGTCAGCCCTGCGTAACGGTCACCTTCACACCCCGAAAGTTTGATACTCATTTATGTTAGAGGATGAGTCTACCCAGGGCCAGAGTACAGTCAGAAGATGTAGACCGTCTGCGAATCCTGAACACATCGGGGCTCCGCAACCTTCCAGCTCGTAGAGTATTATTCTAATTAATTACGCTTGGTGTGCTCTAATTTCAACGATAGGTCATGAAATAAAAGGAACAATTTTTAATACATTGCAAAAATTAAGAAAAATGTTGTTTCATAATTTCAACATATTTATCCTGTGATAAATGAAGAAATCGAGACATTGGTGAAAAATGCGCTGAATTACAACAAAATTGTGAATATCGGACATATCAGATGCTCATAGTTGTTCATTTGTCTTCTTCTTCTTCTTCCTCCTCTCCTAGGATTGAACCTTTTAGGTTCGTTCCGGCTCCAAGTATTATAGTTGTTGTGTCCATCTCTTTCGTGGGCATCCCCGATCTCTTTTTCCTCCTCTTGGTTGATAGTTCAGAGATTTTTCCTAGGTAATCTGTTGGTATCCATTCTGCAGACATGTTCATACTATTTTCTCCTGTACTCTTCTATTTTATCTGCCAAACTGAGTATTTGTAGTTCTTTACGAATATCTTCACTTCGTTTTTATCTTGTAGATCTTGTTTATTTGTAGAAAACTAATTTTATCCTTTATCTCATATTTATTGGAAATAAAATATTGACCTTCAGTTTATGAGTACGACAAGTACAAAAGGTTATCAAATTTATTAGATCATCACAATAAATATTATTTATAAACGCAGAATGCATTTATTTTATTTAATAGCCAAAATTATGATAACGCAAGGATATGATTCATGGTATATGATAACAGTTTTCTTATATATGCTTCAAAGTTAATATCACAACCTTCAAAACAAATAAATATGTATTTACAGCTAATACCTGGCGTGTGTTGCTACGCTTAGATAAATGAAATATTAAAGTTTAATTAAATTTTATGATATACGCTGAGATGGACCAAATATGGCGGTTGCTAGTCAGTTTAAATCTCGGATTTCAAATAAAAAAATGCCAGAATAATTTACCGGAAAAAACTGATTCTCTAGTGAGAATTATTAAAAAACAAATTCAGGTAAACAACTACTTCTAATTGTCGAATATCTCTCATTTCTTGATAATACCTACCCTGGTTTATTTTAATAGGATATACTGAGTTTCGTTGTGAAACATCGAACATTGTAGTCCCTAGAGCTATTTTTAGATTTTCACTTCAGGTGAACTCCTACGCCAAAAGGTTTTTGAGGGTCCAATTGTGAATCTAAACCATCCAGGGACCCACTCAAATATACACCAAAAATTTTCATCAAAATCGGTACAGTAGTTTAGGAGGAGTTCAGTGACAAACACATGTAGAGAAGAATTTTATATATAGGCCTATAAAATTGGTTATTTAATTAAAGACAAAGATAGAAGAATACATTAAAATTAGGGGCGATATAATAAAGCAAATTCAATTCAAATCACGTGTTCACTCTTTGGTAGGACGAAACGAATTATAAAATAATTCGAACATATTCCCCGTGCCGGCTTAGGTGCACGGACCAGACTAGGGTACATGATTTCGGTGTTCGTCAGTGCTGAAAACTGTAATTGTTAAATTAAGTAAATTAACATAATTATAAAATTTTCAATTTCGGAGTCAGGAAGGTTGATAGTGCACAATTTTTAATTGTTAGATTGTACTCCAGAATTCCTGCATTAAATGCAAATATCTCAGCAATATGTACGTTGAGAGGGTATACACACTTTTGACAGCGATTCATCTGTTGGATGGGGACGTTAAGTCAGGCTTTTCGACAGGAGTAGGCTAGGTGCAGGCACCGGGTTTCACCTTCTCCCTTCTCTTCAACATAATTCCTCATACAGCACACATGAACTTACGCTCATCCTTCTCTCTGTACACAATACAAGAATGTATCATCTATGTGAAGTCGTCTGCCAAGTGGAACGTAACATAAAATGAATACAGAACACATTAATGATATCTATCCGCCCAACCCAGAACCCGAAGCAATACGGTGCAGGGGGTGTCCCGACCGGAAATCGAACCCGGGTCCGCTGCGTCTCAAGGCAGCACGCTCCTCGAGACCATATATATATGGCGTTTATTAATTTTGCAAAGGCCTTTGTCAGGGTGAAGAGAAAGAAAATATGAAATGTAATGAAAAAGAGGCATTCCACGACATTTAATTAAAATTATTGAAAGTTTATATTTAGAGAGATAGATCATCGGTTGATTAATGTCTTTGAAATCGTCCGATTCCCAATAGCCAATTTTGTCGGTCCATCCAATCTCCTGGTTGTAGATGTTTATCCTTTATGTATAAACATATTCCCTGACTCCAGGAGGTTTTAGGTCTTTCTCTTCCTCGTCTTAGATAATAAAATATTAAGTAGAATGGATCATGAAACACAAAACAATAAAACAACAAAATAAACTGTAGAGTAAACAGGGATGCCCACTTTCGCCATCACTTTTTAATATATGTATATATATATAACACATACATATGTCCACTGTTGTGGTCTCGAGGTAGCGTGCTGCCTTGTCACGCAGCGGCCCCGGGTTCGATCCCCGGTCGGGGCTGTTTTCCTGAGTGAGGTTTTTCTCGGGGTTTTTTCTCACCTGTAAGACAAAAGTCAGGAAAACGTAAAGGCCCAAACGGTCCCCGAAATCATATGGCCATCATTATCACTATCATCCTTATCATTATCATCATTATCAACCTTCACCGATGTGGAAAGCAACGAGAAGCTACCACACCTACAATTCCCTAGTAAAGCTGCAAGCATAGCATGAAAATGCTATGATTGCAGTGAAGGACCTGCCTTCGGGCAGAATTACTATGGATGGATATATACATATATACATACATATGTATTGATGATGCCATACAGAATTGGCTAATAGTTTTAACTGAACATCTTAAAAATTAACAATATTTTGTTAGGTATTCTATTTTTTTTTTTTTTGCAGACAGTCAGGTTGTGATATCTGAGACAGAAGATGACTTAACTAACTAACTAACTCATTGGCACTATCGAACACGTAGGTTCATGGCCATGCGGATATAAGCTCTCCGTACATCCATATCCTGAGCTAATGCTTTCCAGTCATCCCCGTATAATCCATTTCCCTCAAATCATAGTTAATGTTATTCTCCCATCTCATTCTTGATCTACTAACTGGGCACTATAAATAATATTAGATAATAAAATATTTTTGAGGCACCAATGAAGCTAAAAAAATAGTGGAGTAATGTATAATAGGTCCTTGCGAAGTTTTGGATTAGAGTGTATGGGTTTTCTTGATGATAATTGGCATGATAAAATAAAAAAGCAGGATATTAAAGTAATTTGTATTCGTTACACGAGTGGAGAATGTTCTGTTTGAAAGAGTAGATTGGCAGAGTTTCATAGTAGCTGACATCGGCAATCTTTGTGGTGAATTCTTCACCACGTATAATTTACACAATGTGACATATCACCAGTACATCCACACATCAATAATTAGAATGGACTTGCAATTTTTTCAACTGCTATGTAATTAGAATACACCGTCACAACCGATTGCATTTCAAATACAAAAACCAACAATAACAGGTTTCACTTTCTTGTACTTCTGCTTATTATGTCTGTTTCCTCTCAGATAAGCTATACTTGATATCCATTAACATCATTACACTTTAATGGTAATCAGCGACAGATTAAATTAAATTAAATGCGCAGTAGTCTTCTCTTTTTTATCTCTTTATCCTAGTTTAGTCGGCAGCAATGGAACTAGTGTTTATGCTTTCTTGCCACTGATTCCGAGGGTCGCGGGTTCAAGCCCGGGCGGGGTCGATGGATTTTTTTTAGGACGGAAAAATTCAAGGAGCAAGTCCTCCCGGAGAACTTCAAACCGTGGGTCCCGAGTCTGAACATTTTCAGGCTCGCAAAAAAATCCTTAAGCCTGAATAAAAAGGCCTCTAAGCAAAATTTACTGACCTCAAGGTCCTAGTAATACCTTAGTTGCCTGTTAGATGTCTCATTGAGTCCGTGTGTTGACCGCATGCATTTCATGACATCTACGAACAAATAACGTAACTAAAAATTAACTTGTTCTATTAACTCCTTACAAAGGAGAGCCTGGGCTACGCCATTATAGATATATATTATCTTAGTTTAACCTCTACCTATATACGAATTTTTACAAGTACAAGATCACCCGGGTCTGACAGAAACACCCATCAGAAGATTTTTAATTTCTAGATCATCGTTTCCCAACCTGTGGTTGTGAACTTTTCCGTAATGACAGGTTTCGAGGTTAGACCTATTAATTTTCCCTTCATTTCTGCTACATAATACTAATGATAATAATAATATATATTATTATTATTATTATTATTATTATTATTATTATATTGACTTAGGCTTTCACGGCCGGAGTTACTATGATGATCTTGTAGAAGATTTCCGGGCTGTTGGCCGTGGTCTTGAGGCTTGTAGTTCCCCGACGTTTCGCCAGAGACTGCGTCCGGCTGACTCTCAAGAGAATCCTTGAGGATGACGGACGCAGTATCTGGCGAAACGTCGGGGAACTACAAGCCTCAATACCACGGCCAACAGCCCGGAAATCTTCTACAAGATCATCATCATATTATTATTATTATAATTATAGTTATTTAAAAAAATTAAATTAACCCTATAACATCCCTTATTTCATATGTGTAACATCGGGAATTTATCACATCATTTCAACAATAAAGTAATATTTACCACGAATCCCTCAGTAGGTTTTATCCGTTAAAGGTTAAATTAATTTAAGGTTATTAAACCTTTTGCTTCGAATTAAATGTTATGCATGTCTACTGCGTGTATATTTAAAAATCAGTGGTTCACCCAACTCAGGTGGTAGTGGAAGAGGTCGCGAGTCGAGAAAGTTTGGGAACCGCTGCTCTAGATAATACAAGGACATTGAGGGGCTCCCTGGTTGAGTGATCAGCTCGATGGCAGGACTATGTCTGAGACGACACGAACATTTAAGACAAGACACAATATTCACTCATACCGTACATTCATTAATTATTGACCTCGGTGTTCTAGTGTTTATGCTCCTAGCCTCTGGCCCAAGGGTCGCAATCCTAAAACGTTAATTGGGTAGCGTTGGGAAGTCCCATGAATTGTGTTAAATTGCTGTTCTTGCAGTTTCTTTCTGTGCGCTATTTCTTCTTCTAGAGAACTCTCAAGAAGTTATTTTTTAAGATGTTATTGTGTGCTATTCTCGTGCTTACTGTTGAAAGTGTTGATGTCTACATCTCTGCATTGTTATTGGAAATTTTAATTCGGCAAGCCAATAATATCGTTGAACTTTTGTCGAATTGTGAATACCTTTTAATTATCAGCCACATCAACTTGACTCTCCTATGATGCCAACTTGACTTTAAAAGTTTCCCTAACAATTGCAGTAAATAATAACATTATATTTTATTTATTTGTTTATTTATCTTAAACAATTTATTCTCAGGCTCTTACGCATTTTTCTATCAATTCATTCTCCATCGTCCAATCCTTTTTTCCTTCGTGTTGCTTAAAACACCTTCATCAACCATCATCATCCGGTATTATGGCAACTGCCTCCGTCTTCCGGAAACCAAACGCCATTCCTCTCTGTCCATTCGATAACATTCCTCCAATCCTATTCATAGCCGCTTGTACCCCTTCTATCCAAGTTTTATTCGGTCTTCCTCTCTTCCTCCTTTCTATTGGGATCTATTCCATATATCAATTTTAGGCAATCTTTGTTCTGGCAATCTTTTGTCATAGTCATACCACTGTAATCTTTTCTTTTCTATAATGTCTATGATGTCCGCCTCCTCTTATACATCCATAATTTCCCTTATTTCTTTATTTCATATTTTATCTATTCTAGATTTTCCAGCTGATCTTCTTAAAACATCCATTTCTGTACTTAAAATTCTTTCAATTCAGATTATTTTGGCATATATTTTCTTCTTCTATCATGTGGTACCCATTCCAGTATTTTGCTTAGACATTTGTCCTCCATCATTATTTTTACATTATTTATCATTATATTATCATTTATCATTATTTTTACGTTTTAATAGTTTGTTTTCATTGTATCTACATTGAGGTTTAAACATTCGCCCTTTATTTAATTTCGGTTTCCTATTTTATTTCCTCCGGGAAATTCCGGCTCAATGTCACGAATACAATATTTTTCAATCTTCAATTATTGAGTTATTAAAATTTCTCATTTATAATTTTGCCCAGGACAACTGTTACTTATTTTAAATAAAAGTGATTTCAAGTAAAAAAGACTGCGATATTGGTAAAATGCATATCAATTAATTTTAGAAATTGGATACTTTTTTTTCCCCCTTTTAAATAACTGGTTTATGAGAAAGTTCAGTTTCAAGCTTGAGGATAAAAATAAATAATTTATCCGTGAAACCAGAGAGCCTATTTTTTTATCGACGCTTCTGGTCCATTAAAGCACATAGACAATGTTGAATGATGAAGAGTCTGTCGGTTTATCTGCCGCTAGCCATACAATAAACAACAAGATTGGTCACTATGTTTTATCTGTATCCCGGCTTAGTATGTGTTGTTAGTAGAACATTTAGATTAAAACTTGTTTGAGCGATTTTATTTTTTTAGCAGACTAGACTTCTGACATCAATATATAAAAAATGCTTCAGATTTAATAGATTGTCGTGTTAGGCACGCTTGAATTCATACGTCCGGCCGAGTTTTCTTATTTAATACTTCTCTCATATTCCACGTGAACAATACAAAGCTGCCTTCAGCTACTTCCCATTCTCCAACTTTAAAATGCAACATGTCCATAAAATATTTTTAAAAATTAACTCAACATTTCAAATTGTTTTCTTTATTTAATTCTTATTTGTACACCTATTAACTTCTAAGATCGAATTGCTTCTAGAATTAAGATTCTTCAAACTAACTAACTATCTAACTCACTAGCTGCATCTTACCAGTAGGTTCATGGCCGCGTGGATATATTCTCTCCATATATCCCTACCCTGAGCAAATGTTTTCCAATCAACTCCAGTATAATCTACTTCCCTCAAATTATGGTTCATGTTATTCTCCCACCTCAATTCTTGATCTAAAACTGGCCATTTCTCTCTGGTTTTCCTACAAGAAGTTTTTGTGTAACTCTTTCATTCCCCATTCGTGCTACGTGTCCTGCTCATCGCATTCTAAGAGACTTAACTGTTCTTATTACATCTGGTTTCCGAAAAAGATAATGTAGTTTTCTCCATTCGCATGTCAGTTCATCTCTCTTTGGTCCAAACATTTTCTTAAGAACTTTGTTCTCAAATACTCGAAGCTCCTTTCCTCTCTTCAAGTAAGAGTTCGTGTTTCGCATCCATACAATAAAACTAGGAAAATAACTGTTTTATATATTTTCAGTTTAACGTTTTTTGAGAGAAGTTATGACGACAAGAGTTCCTGTAATGCATAATAGCATGCATTTCCATAAATAAGCCCATGGTTAATTTTATTACATGAACAGCTGTAATGAAAAATAACGTTTACAATATGTTTTGTAAAAGATCTGTTGCTCTCCACTTCCTAAATTGTAGCCTATTTGTTGCTTGCATTTCTATGAGATTTTTCTTTCTTTTTGTCAATTTTTAGCAGTTGATTTAGTAACTACAGTCCATCTATAAAGATTATAACGATGACTATTTAACTCATGTCCCAAATGGGAGTCAATGACCAATCACATTTCAATGATCTTTTATTTACAACCAATCAAAGTCGTTTTTAACCTCGATTTCATCGGTTTAATTTTATCACTTTAAAATCAAGCTCCTCCTTTTTAACATTCTGAATAGGTCATACCATCATTTTGCAGTGGCTACCAGATTGTATATATAGTGCACGAATGTAAACACATAGTGCTTGCGGGATATAATATAAAAGCATTTGTAGCAATTGATTACACCACTAAAAATAAACTACTGTTTTCATTTTCTTAAACGTATTATTTCCCAGGAATTTATGTTCCAGAAAAATATAATTGACATATTTACATCATAGGACATCAGAAATTTATTAATATACAGTTTGATATCATATTTTTCTCCAGTATAGGGTGCATTCTTAGAATATTGCGATCCTTTGGCAATAAATAATATGATCTGGTTTCTGTGATAAACAAGTAAAACATAACGCTTCTTATTTGTTTTCAAACATCGCCGTTTACATTAAATATATGAATATTTTAAAATAATTATATTTAAATAATGATTTGTGAGTAAACCGCTTAATTTTATTCGTTAAATAGTCCTAACAAATGCCACTCTTGATTTTCAAATTGTCTAGATAAATTCTGTGGCACCATGCATGAAACCAATAACCCTCATTTAAGTAGTTCTAAGAAAATGAAGATTCAAGCGTGGAGGTTTCCTATCTGAAGTGAACCTCCAATGTGTTGCCACCTCTGGATCTTCTGTTTAACTAATTGTACAGTAATCAAAATTTGAGGGATGATAAATGACAGCTCCAATATTACATTAATAATAATATTTTTTTTTTTAATTTGAGGATTATGGGTTACCCATGCCGGACTGGTCGAAGGTGATAAGCCAGACGAAATAAGTACCTTGGTCGAAAGATTGACGATCTTTCACCGTAAAAATACAACCGTCAAGAAATGCGGACATGGGTTCTATTGGTGTAAAATTTTCCGGATTCGGTTCTCCGGGCGGGGACTACTTGAGGGAACCCATGCCAAAGGCTCAAACACAGGGACATGTTCCTAGGAACATGGAATGTTAGGACTTTATACAATAGCGGGGCACTAGAGATATTAACGCGGGAATTAGATAAATCGCCCTTGGGTTTTATGCATGGTACCACAGAATTGGAAATCACTTGTGGCATTACCTATGATAAAACCCAACTTCCAGAAACCAACGTTAAGTCATACATGAATTTTATCTATTCAGAAAATACATTAAATATTGCAAAAATTAGTAAAACAGGAGAGCAATTATTTTCATTTTAGAATAGCGTTATCAGCGTTTTTGTCTTATAAGTATTTATTGTTAAACCTATTAAATGTGGAAACTGTCGCTAATTCTCTCTGGTAATGAATGAGGAATGCAGCCCGTTCACAGTACACCTCGTATACATTACTTTTTATTTCTAAAGTTTAGGATCTTGAAACAGGTATATTGCGGTCAAAGTCCCATATGGATCGTACTTTATTCGTTTTGAACAGCAGCAGGTGAATGGTGAACATGTCTTGATCTTCCACAAACGGCAAGAACAAAGAAGCCGCTAGTAAATTTTTTCAAGACCACGAAATCAGAGATCGTGTCTCTCCGATCGTTCGCATGTTTCATTTTCATAATTCAAGCTTTCAGATGACTTCAGTCTTTGTTATTTTCAACTGTGAAATTATCAATTATTTGTAGGATGCTGTATTGTAAAAATGGGCACTGAACATTTAACATTATATATTTAATCACCTCCAATAAAAGATCCTGGTTGATTTCGACTCTAATTAATTACAGTACTTAATGTAGTACCAAGAAAAACTAAAAAATTACTAAATACTACAATTCAAAATAATTAAACAAATATGCTTTCTTCGTTTATTAATATTTTTATAACTAGGGCTATGATTTATATCTAATAACAAATGAATAAATATGTATGTACATACGAACTAAATATTCTCAAAATATGGAGTAAATATTTATAATAATAATAATAATAATAATAATAATAATAATAATAATAATAATAATAATAATATTAAAATATATATGTAGTCAATATGCCCATTTCACCAATTAATGTTTTAAAATGGTCAACAAGTTTCTACAGCCAAGCTGTCATTCTCAAGACCAGATATTGAGTCAATATCTGGTCTTGAGAATGACAGCTTGGCTGTAGAAACTTGTTGACCATTTTAAAACATTAATTGGTGAAATGGGCATATTGACTACATATATATTTTAATATTACATCACCAAGAAGATCACTTGTGTATTAAATATAATAATAATAGCTTTATTTTACCTGGCAGAGTTAAGGCCTTAAGGCATTGTCTGCCACTCAACCAGGTTTAAAAAAAATACAAAAAAATAGTGTAATACAGTGTAATTATTACTTTAAAATAATAATTGCTTTCAGACTCCAATATCTATACAGGCTGAGTATAAATTCCCCTTACAGAGTATGAGGACTTATAGAGGGGACCAACACAATTAAATTTAACACAGGTACCCATGTCTGGAAATGTACCCTTTTCCGTTACACACAAATTACCACAACACATATTGCACTCTTCGACTCCTGATGCCTGTCATCTTGAAACACTTATAAGAAGGGCTCGATGTGACGATCACCGACTTCAATACAGATCTGGTACCTCCGTACCATGTTCTGGTACACGCGATCACCAATACCTGGTTCTCCAAACCCGCCGAAGCCGTAACTCGTGCTAGTTGGTCTTCCTCGGATTCTAAAAAGGTATCGTAAATTAAGGTTTTCTTGTGACCTCACAGGTAGTAGTCTAGCTAGGTCAAGACGGGAGAACGTGCAGGCCAAACAGACGGACCTGCCATTGCACCGAGCTTCGCCGTAAAACAACCTCATGTCTACGAATTCTGCAAACGTGTATGCCATGGGTAACAGCGATACAGTACCATTGAAGTACGTACACTTTGTACTGTGGTGAAGGATTACTTCTGTACTGTGCAGGTGAAATCGACTATGGGCAGATCACAAACTCAACTGAATAGCACATAAACAAACTTGCAGTGGACATGGGACATCAGGTAAGCGGGGAATGATGTATGGACTACCCTAATCAAGGAATATCCTAGTGAGTGGCGCCGAAAAAGCGTGTGAGGTGATTTTGCGTGTAGCGGAAAATCGGTAAGTTTCCGGACACGAGTTCCTATGCTAAACTTAATTCCCTTGGTCCCTACTGCAAGTCCTCAAATTCTGTAAGGACAATTTAGACTCACCCTGAAATCACGCCAATTACAATGTTTCCCATTCATGTCCTCCTGAGTGGAACAAATTTCCGAAGTTAAAAGACATTTAAATGAAGAAAAAACACGAGCTGGCACTGATGTGGGAATTAATGCCAGTGAAATATGTATCAAGACCATATAATCAGATAGCCGTAACTACATATATATTATTATGTTACTTTCTTACACAAATATTCTAACAAGAAATCTGCTTCAAAATTAACATTACTTTTAAGACAGTATCTGTAATTTAAGCTTGAAATTCAGAAATTTATAAAAATGCTTCAACGCTGTTGTTTATGTTTTACTTTACATTATTATACTGATGTAAAATTGTGATAGGCCTGGATAGTAATCAACAAAAATGTTAATAGGGCAAGGTCTGGGATTTATCTATTGCTATGATTTTATCTATGAACTATTGCAAGGTAACATTAAGTTCAATTTGTACACGCTCTATTTAAACCCAAAGCAGACTTATCTCAATCTCTTACAGACCATGTAAGACAAAATCTGACAGATGGAGTCATTGAAGGCTCTTCTGATGGACATCAACTACCAGATAGAATATAAAATACCGGTACTTGCTTCAAGATAGTGGTATCAAACCCGGGACCACAAGCCCCCGCATGTGATCCCGAGGATAATATATTTACCATAAGTAATGCCACGAGTGATTTCCAAATTATCAATAAATTCACGACTCACGAAGTGAGGAGTAAATTTATCTAGAGAATTTGGAAATCAAGAGTGGCATTTGTTAGGACTATTTAACGAATAAAATTTAGCTTTTTACTCACAAATCATCACTTAACTATAGTTATTTTAAAATATTTAATGTAAATGGCGATGTTTTGAAAACAAATGAGAAACGGTACGCTTCATTTGCTTATTTTGTTCATCACTGCAACCAGATCATAATATTATTTATTGCCAAAGGATCGTAATGTTGTAAGAATGCACTCTAGTGGAGAAATTTATAAACAATGATATAGGTGTTAATTAATTTCTGTTGTCCTATGATGTAAATATGTCAATTATATTTTTCTGAACGTCATTTCCTGGAAAATAATTCGTTTAAGAAACTGCAAACAGTGGTTTATTATTTTTGTGGTATAATCAATTGTATAATCAATATTCTATATTATCTATGGCATGCGCTTTCTACTGACATTCATGCACTACATATACAATCTGGTAGCCGTATTTCTTACAGAGTCAGTCACTGCAAAATAATGCTATGACCTATTCAGAATGTTAAAAATGAGGTGTTTTCTTTATTATGATAAACTTTAGTTGATAAATTCTAGGCGAAACACGATTGTGATTGGTTGTAAATAAAAAATCATTGAAATGTGATTGGTCATTGACTCCCACTTGGGGCATGAATTAAATAGTCATAAGTAATGCTACGAGTGATTTTCCAATTTATCTAGAGGATTTGGAAATCAAGAGTGGCATTTGTTAGGACCATTTAACGAATAATATTAAGTTGTTTGCTCAGAAATCATTATTTAAATTGAGTTATTTTAAAATAGTTATATATCTAATATAAACGGCGATGATTGAAAACAAATGAGAAATGTTTGGTTATGTTTCATTTGTTCATCACTGCAACTATTGCCAAATAGGATCGCAATATTGCAAGAATACACCCTAGTGGAGAAAAAATGAAACATCAAACTGTATATTATAACCAAAATTATAGGTTATTAATTATTTTTTCGGAAACAACTCAGTAAATATGTATTTAAAAACACAATTATTGAACACACAATTATCAAAAGTGTAGGTCAAAGGAATCTGTTCATTATTTGCTATATTCAACATACTTGATAGAGAGTCAGTCACTGCAAAATAATGCTCTGACCTGTTCAGAATATTAAAAAGGAAGAGCTTTCTTCATTTTTGTAATCAAAATTCGATAATAATTATCGAGGTGAAACACAACTATCATTGGTTGTAAAACAAAATTCATTGAAACGTGATTGGTCATTGACTCCCATTTGGGCCATGAGTTAAATAGTCCACATACGTATGTTGTATAAAGCACTGGAACTTGCATATTTCTATCTTCTGATTTCAGCACTCGCTTTATTTAATTAGATTTTAATTATTATAAGATCAATTCTTCTTGTAAGCCCATGTTTTCCTTAACAGATATTTAGGCACTCTCCCACTACAGGGAAGAATTTGAACCATACTAATTTAGTTGCACTTGTTTTCGTATAGATGTCATTTGAGTGGTCCGTGATCAGCGTTCCGTCTCATACGGACATCTAGGAAACGAAGGTAGTACTTGGAGGAAAAAATTCGGTAAATTTTACTTAGAGGCCATTTCATTCAAGCTTAAGGATATTTTACCAGCCTGAAAATCTCAGACTCGGGACCCACGGCTTAAAGTCCCTCCCGGAGGACTTGCTCCTTGGATTTTTCCATTCTATAAAATTCATCGACCCCGGCCGGGTTTGAACCCGTGACCCTCGGGCCAGAGGCAAGGAGCATAACCACTGGTCCACCGCGGCTGATTTATGATCAATCAAAATGGGGGGGGAAAGGATTTTTTTCGCCTTCTTGATTAACTTAATTTCAGTATAATTTCGATTACTTTAAAAATATAATAATCTAGCTGATTACCAAAGTAGGATATTTAGGTGTAAATCTTAAATTAAAATAAATAAATAAATGTTTAACAGGTTTTAAATGTATACAATATCTTCCTGTGCCCAATATTAAGTTTTGATCATCTTCCTCCATTCATCTCTATTCTTCACCATAATGCAGTCCCCTGTCCTTCATGAAATTCATAATTCCCTCTATCCGTGTCTTCTTAGGTCTCCCTCTTCTTTACCTCCGATTTGGAATCCACCCCAAACTCCTAACTGGCAATCTATCTTCATTCATTCTCTTCACGTGTCCAAAGCATTTTCCACAAATTCGTTAAAGTTTAATTTTGTATCGGATAATATTGTTTCTGGTCCTGTCTAATTTATAGCATCGTGCATATCTATAAATATTTTAATACTTTGAAATACTGGAATACATTAGCTCAGGATAGCAATGTATGGAGAGCTTATGTCCACGCGGCCATGAACCTATGGGTTCAATAGTGCCAGTGAGTTAGTTAACATGCTGTGCATTTGACATTGAAATAAATTCAGTTTACAACTTGAATAATTCAACACAAACTATTAAAATATTATATCTTACTACTAAAAAAAAAGTCCCGCGCCGTAGCCGAGTGGTTAAAGGCAAGAAATCTTGGCGCAGAACTACGGGATTTACGCTGCTTCGAGTCTCTATGGGGGAAAATTTATTGTCCGTCGCCGTGGCGTAGTCGGTGGGGTCCCTACCTTCCACTCCGGTAACCCGGGTTCGATTCCCGGCGGGGCAGAGGATTTTAAATCTCCACCTTGGGCCTGGGTGTGTGTCCTGTCTTGTGTTTGTATGTGTGAATAAGATAAAAAGTTAACAAAGGTAAAACAAAAAGGAAGAACAGTGTAAACGAAAGAAAACGAAAAAAAAAATGATTGTCCGTCGCCGTGGAGTAGTCGATAGAGTCCCTACCTTCCACTCCGGCGACCCGGGTTTAATTCCTGGCGGGATAGGGGTTTTTAAATCTCCACCTTGGGTCTGGGTGTGTGTGTCCTGTCCTTGTGTCTATGTGAGAATTAAAAAAAGGTTAACAAACAGGCAAAAAAAAAAAGTAAAACAACAAGGAAAACCAGTATAAACGAAAAAAGAAAAATGATAAACAAAAAACTGATCATGGAAGTAAACACAGCAGATTTTCTAATGTTAAGTAGTGTACAATAAAAATAATATTAAAAAACTCACTCTTATGTCTTATTCTCACTTTATCTCCTACTATCTTTGAATTGCTTGTTGTAAAATTATAAAAATATTTGAATTCATAAAAGTGACACACAAAATCAAGTAAGGAAAGACTATCATGAGATTAAAAAAAAAAGAAATTCAATTACCGTAAAAAAATCTCCAAATACAGCTCAACTAATGTATGTGGCAAGATGTTTCGTATGGCCAAATTTGGACAGAGGAACGTAAAGTAATATTATAGCAATAACTCGACAAACAATGATCCTTTATTGAAGAAAATAAACTGACGTTTATATTACCGTTTTTTATGTTCAGTATCATGATGTTATTGAACTTTTTAACGGGTAATAATTGTTAACAAAATTCTGTTTAAAATTTACTCGTAGACAATCAGAATTCAAGTAATTATCCATCCATCCATTGTAATTCTGCCCGAGGGCAGGTCTTTCACTGCAATCATAGCATTTTCATGCTGTGCTTTGCAGCTTTACTAGGGAATTATAGGTATGGTAGCTTCCCGTTGCTTTCCACACCGGTGAAGGATGATGATGATAATGATAAGGATGATGGTCTGATGATGGCCGGATGATTTTCGGGGACCGTTGGGCCATAAGCTTCCTGACATTTGTCTTACAGGTGAGGAAAACCCAAAAAAAATCACACAGGAGCCTGTCCCGACCGGGAATCGAACCCGGGCCCGCTGCGTGACAAAGAAGCACGCTACCTCGAGACCACAGCGGTGGACCAAGTAATTATAATTAAATATATTTTTTCTTCAGTTTAATCTCTCCTTGTGTAGGTACTTGTAAATGCCTCAAGCTCGATAGAGGATTTACATACGATTATGTCCTTTGTGCGGGACCTCTGAAGACAAATCAGGAAATTTTAACCACTTGGAATTTTTGAGGCGTTAGTTGTTGCCGGAGAATTTTCAAAATTCAATTCGTAATTGACTGGCAACACGTTCAATCACCAAACAACACCTAGTAGCGAGAGAAAGTTTATTTCAGTGCGATTATGTTTTCCAATAATCATATTGTGCCTATGCTACTTTTAAAATAGTTATATATTTTTACTTTCGTAAATAGTAACTCAAGGGCATTTTTCTTGATTACAATTTTGGTAGAGGAATCTCTTATTTTCATTCTGAGGCTCTATACCTGATTAAAAACCATTTCTGGCCCCCGGGTTCATTATAATTTGACATCACTACTCTAATACAATATGTTAATTTCACTTACGTATTTTCCAAACTCAACGTTACAAACAGTAATGATGGTCTATATTTGATTTAAAATGAAAGGATTGGAGTCCAAAATATAACTACCTTGGTTGCGTAATACCATATACAATGGAAACAGATATAAATAACAAAATATATATGCTTATTTATACAGAGTGAACATTATTTAAACCGACAAACTCTGGGAGGTTGTAGGGGGACACCAAAATAAATATTTTTCCCTAATGCCATTTTTTCCAATGAGGATTATTTAAAGCGGTAGAGAGTGTAGTACGCTCTTCAGTTGTCATGACTGCAACTGCTGTTGGGTAGGAATTGTTTTGTCCACCAGTGTAGTAGTGAATGGTATCTGTTTACTAATGGAGCGGTACACCTGGAGTGAGTACACAGATATGTGTGGGCCGGTGTTGTTGGGGACTGTTTAATTGGGACATATCTCCTACCTAGGCCATTAAATGGCAGGCACTATTACAATTTTCTCACCAGAGCATTGCCAGAATTGCTAGAAGACGTCCCGCTCCCTACAAGACAACGCATGTGCTTCCACATTTCAGTCGGCATATTTCAGTCGTCGTGTGCGTCGATTCTTGAACCAACGGTTTTCAGAAAAGTCGATTGGCAGAGGGTGGTCCTGTACCATGGCCTGCTCGATCCCCAGATATGACCTCTTTGGATTTTTTTGTGTGGGGAGTTTTTCCCGTGTTAGACAGAACATGATCCGCCAGTGTAACCTTAGTTTACATGTCAATGGAGGCATTTTCAACCTCTACTTAAATTAAGTAATTACGTTGTGTTAATGTGTTGTCTCTTGGTAATAAAGAATGCAAAAGTGTTTGTTGGTTTAATTAATTTGCCGCCAGAGAAATCTTCCTCTACCGGTTTAAATAATCCTCATAGGAAAAAATGACATTAAGGAAAAATATTTGTTTTGGTGTCCCCTACAACCTCCCAGAGTTTGTTGATTTAAATAATTTTCACTCTGTATAACAGATACTCTAAAAAGAATTTTGAAAAATAAAGCCAAAAAAAACTCTATAATGAAATTGTCCAAAACGATGGAGTTCCTATTATCTGAAACATGGACAGTGACAATACATCAATCTGCCAGAATACAAGCTGCTGAAATGAAATTCTTCAGACCAATAGCAGGATATCAAAGAACAGACTAAAAAAACACAGAAATAAGACAGCAACTAAAAACAGAGGAATTAAACACAACAATAGTGAAATGCAGAACAAACTGGAAAGAACACTTAGCAAGAATTACTGAGAACAGAATACCAAAAGCAGCATACTACTATTCACCAAGAGGAAGAAGTTTGGGAAGACAAAAGAAAAGATGGAAAGAGCAGCAATTTGGAGCCGGAACAGGTTAGCAAAAAGCCTAAACCCTGACGAACAAGAAGAAGGATTGGAGTCCGTTTAATACAAATATTTGTCATTAATCTGGCAGGCACTATATCAAGGTAGACACCTATGTCACCATAGTGGAAGGTAGACACCTATGTCACCATAGTGTTCTATATTAAAGTAGACATAACGCTGAAGTAGACGAAGACTGATGTCATCAGAGTATGTAGAGTGGGCGAACTACAAACCTTTAATTAAAACATGCAAATGTAATTTGTTAAAGTTATTAATAGAACTGATGTTAAGCACAAGAATTTATTTCCTATTTCTTAAATTACAGTTTCATTTATCCGTATATTTGACAATATTTCTAAATTGAATTATAGTAAAAATAAATAAGCTAATTAAATAAATTGTATTGAATAATAATATGGTATAGACACGTAAGAAGAATGCAGGATGGTAGACTACCAAAGGCCGTCTATGCATGGAAAATTGAAAGAAGGAGCAGAATAGGAAGTCCAAGAACAACCTGTAATAATATCATTCAGAATTCAATGAGGAAATTTGATGTAACAAATGAAGGCACAGAAGACAGAGAACGACGGAGAACTTTAATTAAGGGGAATTTGTGAATGTTTGTTACAAACTGATAGTCTGTAAGTCCGTAGTCATTTACGGTATGTAGTTTTTTAAAACTCATGTTAATTATTAAGATTGGTTGGAGAAAACCCTCAATGATGAGGAAAATTGTCAATATGAATGAATTATTATTGTTACTATTATTATTATTATTATTATTATTTATTATTATTATTATTATTATTATTTATTTGATTGCGGATGAGCCCATGTAGGACTATGCAAAGTACTTAGAGGTGTTTCCTTTGAGCCCAAACTTCTTTCATTCTTTTGCTATGAGCTTGTTTTCTATCATCTGTCCAAGTTGTTCCAGTTTTTTTCTTCGGTTTGTCCTCTTGGTCAACTTGCCACTTATTCACCTTAATTCTAAATATATCTCTGTTTGGGATATCTTATTTAGTAATTCCTGCCAATTTTAAGTCCTTTTTTGACTTCATCAATCCACTTCATAGTATCCACTGGAGCTTTACTTCTGTTTTCGTAGAATTCCTTTATCAATTATTATTATTATTGTTATTGATAGCCTATATGTGGATGCAGGCCAGTTGTCAATCAAGAACATTCTAGGCCTACCGCGTTTTCATTTTTAGAAGCATAATTTTCTACTTTAACTTTATATTTTATAAAATGCAGCACAACCTGAGATCAACCTCTAAATATGTTGTAATATTTATTAACGTAATTTTATTTTTATGTTCCATTAAATACTTTTATCATCTTAAATCGTACACAGACCTGAGAAACGATTTTAACTTCCGAGTTATAAATTTAACAGAAGAAACTATGTAGGACATTTAATTTTATATGTAAACTTTCTCTCTCTTTCTCGCTCTTCTATTAAGTATACTGAGGTATGTATCTACTACAATTTGACATTAAATAAAAGCTATAATAATTTTTATATTATATGGGTTTCTCTCTGGATATCATTAAAAACTTTAAAACAGTGTTAAAAAGACGACAATTCTGAAAAAAAAAGTAATGAAAAAAAATAAAGAAAAGTTCTCAACTGACCATGAATTTGTTACTACGTCATAAATTAGTGGGAACCAGATTCTTGTCTGAAATGCAATGCACAAGCTACTGTTTCCTATAATAAAATTACACTTGATGGGAGCACAGAAACATGGAAGAATCAAAGGTTACCAGTAATAAAACGCTACAGAAGTTAAGGGAAGCGGTCAAATACAATTTTTAAGTGATTGTATTTCATGTTTAAGCGCTTCTTGAGAAGAACGATCTGGATTGTAAAATAAGCTTGTATTTTATGTTATTTCACAACACGAAACATCAGAATTATTTCTCGTACGCACCAAACCGTTATTCACAACATCTAAAGTCAACGTGGTGTATGAATTCATCCAAAATTATAAAACAAGCTTCCAGTTTATAAGAAACATCCCATTCTGATTTAAATTTCTAAATAGTGTAAATATGAAATGAAATACGTTTTTTTAATATAATATGTTTTATTGAGCTTTGACATCAAGGAGTTTTCCCCCTGTATCCGAGCCATCAAAGGCATCATAACTCGGTATAGAGCTATAATTATTGCGCTGGTTCCAATCCCCATGGAAAAATAAATGTTCTCATAGAATTTTGGCCGGTATGGTACCGGTGCCCATCTAGCATCGTGAAGAATTTGGGTAGGTACAATAAGTAGCGACTCCTGATTAAGAAAACCAGTTATAACGGCTGGTGGACTGGACATGCTGATCTCATGTTACCCCTACAATTGGAAGTTCGTCTACCTATGTAATTAAATATAAGAATATCAGGTCAGCAGGCAGTTGGTATGCTAAGAACCTTCTAGGCCTGTCGCGCCTTGAAGATTTCTTCTGATATCATATCAAGGTCAGATAGCGCCTTAAAACCATAAGAATAATCATTAATGTATGTGTTTATATTACGCGTCTTTCCTTTAGATTCTGAGTATGTATAGGTCTTCTCAGAATGGAGAACCAACCCATCGCTGAGAAAATTCAGAGGTGGGGTTACCGCCTTGATTATTTAAATTATTTAAATTATCTAAATTAAATAGGATGGTAGCTGCAGAAATGATATTATTAAGATCTTTAGCGGGATATACGCTTTATGACCACATGCGAAATGAAGATATCCGCTAAGCTCTCAACACACCAGCAATAACTGAAATCATCTAAACGTACCAAAATAATTGGCATGAATACATCCTTAGAATACCATACTATAGACTACCTCTGAAACTATTCAACTACAGATCCACAGGGCGAAAGGATCCAGGAAGACCTAAGAAGCGATGGAGGGACCAATTTATATCCTGAAGCTGAACAGGCCAATAGCCTAATCACTGATTGTAATTGATGATATTACGCGTCTGTAATATACAGTATTATTAAATATGGCAAACATGATATAGATAATTATGGCCAGATGGTGTTCGGGTACTATTTGGACCTTAAAGATTTCTGAATATGTTTTTGAGGTGGGAGAAATAAAAAAAACTGTATCCAGAAAACTTCTCCCAACAGGTATCGGATCAGAGACTACTTCATGATGCAATGGTGTTCCTCCTAGATCATAATACTTCTAAAAGTCATTACTCATTAGTAATGACTCATTACGAATCGCAAAGTTGAGGTGATTATAAAAAAATTTAAATAATTAAATCTGCACTTGAGATCTCGAACGTCAAGTAAATAAAATTCCAGGTACCTTTCTCAAAGCTGAATACGAGATTTTATTTGTTGTAAACGACTGAGGTCTCAGACAGACTACACATTTTTTTAATAATAGTGATGCATCAACACCACCATAGTGGTGCATCAACAGGAATATTTGATTCGGTTTGATGTAAAAATAGTACATGAGTGTACGCTATGCGTTCAGGTAGTATACCTGCTTTCTGATTAGAAGGCCTGTGTTCGATGTCACTGGTCAACGTGATTTTTCTCTCATGAGTACCAATACTTGTACTTAATGCAGTTTTTTATCGTGTTTTCAAATATGTATTCGGAATTTCTCCATCACCCACAGTTTTTTTTACTTCAATTTCAATTAATGGATTCAAATAATTATTCTTTAGTAAACCTTTTTGGTACATTTGTCAATTGTAAAATAAAACCAAATGAACTAACTCAAATGGTTTCAGGTATGGAAAAGAGATATCAAGGCAAATGGAATCCTTATATGCTGGCCGATTATTGTTGGACCATCAAGAGGGATGCTCCACAGGCGAAATATAGCACAAAATCGTCATTTCTTACTTTCTAGGTGAGTTCGAATGTTCGAATATTGTGTAGTTACGAATGTAGAAAATATTAAAGTGTTTGAAATTATAAATTCCAGCGTCTCGAGAACCTTGCGTGATTAAAAAAACCGATATCACATTTGAATTCAGGAGAAAAAATACTATCAGAATCGCGTATTTTTCTTTCTGAGACAAAAAAAAAGTTAATTTTTTGTTGCTCAGTGTATCTGGCGGGGTTTCCGCATACAAACATCAATTCAAACTCACAGACTGACGAGAAGCGAAACGAAACAGATCAATGTTATGCTGTGTCGGATAATATCTTACTTTTAGTTTATTAAAGTTCTACTCTATAATGGCGTAGCTGATTGTTGAGCCACAGCCACTTCTTTGTAAGGAGTTACCAGAGCAAGTTAATTTTTAGTTACTTTATTTGCTCGTAGATACCATGGATTGCATGCGGTCAATATCCAACACCAATGAGACATCTATCAGGCAACTAATGTATTACTAGGACGTTGATGTCGATAAATTTTGCTTAGAGGTATCTTTATTCAGGCTTAAGGATCTTTTACGAGCCTGAAAATCTTCAGACTCGGGATCCATGCTTAAAGTCCCTCCCGGAGGACTTGCTCCTTGGATTTTTTCGTCCTGGCCGGATTTGAATCCGCGACTCTCGAAACTAGAGGTAAGGAGTATAACCACTAGTTCACCGCGGCCGAATAAAGTTCCTACTACTACTATTTTGTCTTCAAAGACTGTACATATCACGGCAATAAAAACCTATATAAACTACCCGTAGTTCCGCCATCGCTGTCATTATTTTTATTTTTCTTTAAGTGTGAATAAACATAAATGAAATGACATCGATTACGGAACTGGGTGTTGATAATTGCATAAAGTGCAAAAAATGTGTAATTACAATGTAATGTTTAACTTAAGTCATTCTTCTGAGCTTATAATTTACGTTCTATGATGCCTTAAATACGACACCCACACGCAAATAAATATAACAGCTCCGAGCCTAATATCCGCGTACACACCTGACTTGATTAAAAAAAAATCACTAATTTGAAATTCTGATTACTTGTCGCATGTTCAGAGAAAACTCATGATTTATACCTTTATTTGTTTATTCTTAACAGTAGTAGGGGGAGAATTAATTTGAAATATATTCACTAATATTTTACTCCCTTATTAACATAAGTGCAGTGTGACGTGAAAGGAATTATAAGTTATTTTCAAGCTAGTCTGATATGAATTCGTTTTACGTAAGTCGGTCCTAGTATATTAGCTGTTACCACGCTCTCTTATGAATCTATTGTTTATGCTCCGAATTTGCGTTTATGTAGCGATCGTGTTATATTCAACAAAGCAGAAAATCTTTCTCTATTCCAAACGTTTCATTTTATTGCTAAAAAGCAAGCAAGGCCAACAAAACAATTTCTGTAGTGTTTCATAGGAGGACAACCATGGAAATTCCTTAAACCATAACGTTTTTGAAACTAAGATAGTATTATCAACTGAATACTTAATTTCTTCTCTACCATATACTTGAGATTCAGTAGGACGACCACAATTTAGAA
Organism: Diploptera punctata; assembly: GCA_030220185.1. Lineage (NCBI taxonomy): Eukaryota > Metazoa > Arthropoda > Insecta > Blattodea > Blaberidae > Diploptera > Diploptera punctata. Next base: position 106,725 of record JASPKZ010003825.1, on the reverse strand, counting down.
CTTCCTTTTTCTCTTCATCTTTCCAATATGAAAAAGATGTTTCCAGTAAATCACAAAGGGCCTACTATACCATAAACAGGATTCATATTTAAACAACCACAACAATTGCCGAATAGAGCTACACGAAAGAAATACTTACACAAAGCTTTGAAGCAGATGGCTTATTCTCTCTCAGCTTCTTCACTTGGAGGATTTTGTAACGCTAGACCTCAGAGAGGAAATCAATGCTGGCATAAGCCAGAATGACACCACGTAGTGCAGGCGCTCTGTACCACAATGATAAGTCTCTCCTCTTACAGTAACACAGAAATATATTTCTACTAAAACCAACATTCGTGATAAGGTAAATAAAGTTTAAAAATAATTCTGGTAAAAAAAATAAGAGTAAAAATAAGGTGAAGTGGCACTTTACCTACTTCCCCCGAATAGCCGCCCCTGTTGTTCATGGATTTAAATCCGTTCAGGGTGAATGGATATATATATATATATATATATATATATATATATATATATATTATTTATTTTTTACTTCAAGATATAAAAGTTTGAGTATGGCTTCCTCCGGAAAATAAGCAAAACCGTGGATCCATTAACCTATATTTTACGGCTCGTGAAAAGAACAACTACCTGCATTTCACGCTCGGCGTTTAATTGTAACATTACTGACCTCAGATGATAGAGAGTCATTAGAAATGAGTGCTTACCGTTTATTTGTTGACTTCCCTTGTAACAAATACATCTAATCTGATTACTGACTTCAAGTGCGGATTAATTCTAGGAGTAAAGATGATTCTTCACTCATTCTTCTACAGCCCGGGCCTAAGCCCATTCAGTTTCCTATAAATTAAGTACCGGGAATTTTCTTAGGGATAAGGTGGTCGGAGGATAGTACTATCCACCCTAGATTCTCCTCGCGCCGTTGGCTAAGAATCGTGAATCTTTAGTGTACGACCTTATGGGCCTTCATCATCTTTAATAATGCACCTTAACCGTTGCATACTATCGTATTTACATATAAACAAAGAAGATTTGATATTTATTGTTATATCTCGACAGCAGAGGAAGGTAAATTTTTCTTCGTTCATGGGTTATACCCAACCTTGTTTTAAATTAGTGGATTTTCCGGTCAAATTAGGAAGGAGCATAGAATTTTCTCATTCCTAATTATAGTAGCTATATTCTATTTGGATGTTAGACAAAAAAATCGTAGGGAAATTTAGGACCATAGACGAACACATAGATGAATGTCGAAGACTTCATAATAGTGAGCTACCGAGTATGATCTTTATGGGAAACCAGATGGACAATGATCCAAATTCTAATCAAACCTGCCCAAATGTATCGAAACTTAAGGAAAAAATAAAGATGTAGGGATGGTGTCGATAGATGTATTACCGAAAAATAAACATTTTTGGACTTCGAATGCGCCAGTAATATAATTGATAGCATTTGATATATTTTACAACTTGTGGTTGTATAATTCTAACCTGTGATATGTTGTAATATGCATAGTGCATTATTTCCCTAACAATAGCCAAAAATAGAAACATGTATCTAGTTAGGACACTTTTGGTATGTCTACTGTTTGGGATAAAGAACTTTTGATATTATAGGCTCTATTTGTTTGAACATTGAAGTCCTGTTTTCTTTTTGAGAATATTTCATTCATAGCTTACGTAGAATATTAGCATAATTCTCGATAAATTGGCATTATCAGAATGTTGTACAAAACAAGCTGAATAAAGCTAACATGTACATAATTTCTCAAATGCCTACATTGTTAACAAGCAACAAAACTGACAGTCATTGAAGCAAGTGTAATGAAGTTAAATGATATTATTTCACCGCCTTCGATTGCAAAGGATGAAGTTTATTGCACTTGTTACATTCCAAGCAATTAATTTTTTTTACAAAAATCAGTATTTAATATCTTTCCACATAAATAAATGGTTTATAGCGTCGTGCAGAGAGGAATTTTGTACGAGATACACAAAAGAACATCGATTGCCATCGACACTTAAAGTTTATTGAGACATACACAAGTACTGGACAGTAATATTAATAATGCAATTTGACGACATGCAATTGCAATATACTGGCGACATGTACACAGTGACCAATGCCCGCTTATTAATAGGTGGTGCTCTTGACGTGTTTAACATTACAAGATCTTGTAGGATTCCACGCTGAGGATTCATTGTAACTTGAAAGTTGTTCTAGTTCAGTAGAGAAATAAGAAAATGCCTAAGAAATATAGCTATAACTATCAACAAAAACATTGTAACTCTGGGTGTACAGAAATTATATCTTCAAATAGTTTAACAAACGGAGACAGAGAGAAAGCGAGTATTCACATCACATGTATAGAGTTCAGAAATTGATTAAAAACTTATCATACACACTATACAGATATCTAGATCTGCAATAGCCTAACATTGAGCCTTAGCCTCTCATTTGTTCCTTTTCCTGCTACCCATCTTCTGTAATTTTAACTCCCAAATAATAATAATAATAATAATAATAATAATAATAATAATAATAATAATAATAATAATGAAGATTGAAGACACTATTTTAGATTATATTAAAACTCAGCAATTAAGATGGTACGAACATGTCCAGCGAATGGAAGAGGATCGGCTACCAAAATGTTTTTTGGAATGGAAACCTGAGGGAAGATGAGGCAGAGGAAGACCTAAAACCTCCTGGAATCAGGGAATATACTTATGCATGAAGGAGAAACATCTCCAACCAGGACATTGATGGACTGACAAGATTGGCTTTTAGGAATCTGACGATGTCAAAGACATTAATCAACCGATGATCTATCTATCTAATAATAATAATAATAATAATAATAATAATAATAATAATAATAATAATAATAATAATAATAATAATAATGAAGATAGAAGACACTATTTTAGATTATATTAAAACTCAGCATTTAAGATGGTACGGACATGTCCAGTGAATGGAAGAGAATCGGCTACCAAAATGTGTTTTGGAATGGAAACCTGTGCAATGGCCTACCATTGAGCCTTAGCCTCTCATTTGTTAGGAGTTATTTTTATTTATTTATCCATTTATTTAGCCTGGTGGAGTTAAGACTGTGTGACCTTCTCTTCCACTCACCAGGAGAAACATATATTACATTAGAATATAACACTCACAATTATCTCTAATATAATCATCATCATCCAGGGATTAAGCCTGTTGTCTCGTTCCGGTTTCATGAAAGCTAGAGGATATATAAGGACCCATCTCCGGGATAACAAGGAGAGAGCCCTCAACGGTCTGGGAAGAGCGGAAGAAGTATCCCTCCCACTAGGCTTGATATAATGGGAGGTTATGACGATGAGCCTTAAGAAGGCAGCCCCTTGAATTGTCTTACCCTGCGAGGTGCCAATAACACCTCCAGGGGACAATTTACATTACTGAATGTTCTCATGAAATTATCTCTAATTTTAAATACTAGATGAAGATTTGATCAATGAGATAATATATATTATATTACGATATATAATACAATCTGTTAATGATAGTTAATCTTAAGACTAAAACTAGTAATAAAATGTATTCAAACAAGATAAATTAAATTTTTGGTAGACTGTCCCTGTCTAATGTATATAAAAACAAAGAAAATAATGCGATTTAGAAAACTAATTTTACGGTTTTACAATATTTAAACAAATGAAAATATTTTCTAATCTTAATATTACTTTCATAAATAATGTAATGTATTAATTGTTAAAAGAATACTATCAGTGAGGTGTATACCTTAGTTTCTTATTAAATAATTCTTTAGTTCGTTTTTGAAATATGTTAATAGATTGACAGATTGACAGTCTCTGACATAGGGCGGAAGGGAATTCCAGACCAAGTAAATATAATTACGATTCTATGCAATTTTTATAAGAAAAAAATCACAATGAGGTTTAATTTAAGATTTAAATTAAAATGTTTTATACCTCACATCATATCCAGTCTTCTAATTATACCGGTTTCAAAGCTGAGGCAACTTCATTTTCAGTAATTTATTGTCGGCTGATGTTATGTCAACAAGATATTATTGAAGATGAAGCTGCGTAAGCTTTGAAACCAGTGTAATTAAAAGACTAGATATGATGTGAAGTATAAAACATTTTAACTTAAATATTTAATTACGCTTATTTCCCTAAAGATATCACGAATGGTATGCGGTCAACATATCGACCCAAAGAGACATATAGTAGGCAAAAGGTATTACTAGGATGATGAAGGTCGGTAAATTTTGATTACAGGCCGCTTTATTCCGGCTTAAGGTTCTTTTAAGAGCCTAAAAATCTACAGACTCAGAACCCACGGCTTAAAGTCCTTCCCGGAGGACTTGCTGTTTGGAGTTTTCCATACTAAAAATATCCATTGATCCCGGCCGGGTTTGAACCCGCGACCAGAGGTAAGGAACTTACCAACAAAGCTGTGAAAGAATTTCCCGATTCCGATTGAGGATCTTTCCACTTTTCAGCGGTTGCCCTTTTACTAGCCGGCTGCTGGCCCTTTATATCCACATGTGTCAATCACAGAGGTAGATGATCAACAGCCAGTGTAGGGGTGACATGTGGTTAGCATGTCGAGAGTCCCCCAGCCGTTATAGCTGGTTCCTCAACCTGGAGCCGCTACTTATTGTAACTACCCAATTGCCTCACGATGCTGGGTGGGCACCGGTCCCATACTGGCCGAAATACCATGAGAAAATTTCTTCCCCCATGGAGACTCGAACCAGCGGAAGTCCCGTAGCTCTGCGCCAAGGCTTCCTACCTTAACCGCTCGGCTACGGCGCGGGACGAAAGAATTTTAAATGTGTAATTAAAAGTGGCATCGGCTGCGGTGGACTAGTGGTTATGCTCCTTGCCTCTGGTCCCGAGGGTCGCGGGTTCAAACCCGGCCGGAATCGATGGATGTTTTAGGATGGAAAATTCCAAGGAGCAAGTCCTCCGGGAGGGACTTTAAGCCGTAGGTCCCGAGTCTGAAGATTTTCAGGCTCGTAAAAGATCCTTAAGCCTGAATGTAAAAAGGCCTCTAAGCAAAATTTACCGAATTTTCCCGTCCTAGTAGCTTGGTTTCCTAGATGTCAGTATGAGGCGGAACGCTGACCACGGACCACTCAAATGACATCTATACGAAAATAAGTGTAACTAAATTAGTATGGTTTAAATTCTTCCCTGTAGGGGGAGAGGCGCCTAAATCTCTGTTAAGGGAAACATGGGCTTACAAGACAAGACAATGATTTTAAATTTAAAAAATACTATTTCATACAGGTTGTACAAGCGCGATTGAAATTGGTAATATATCTGAAGAATTTAAAGTAGCAAAAGGCTTAAGACAGAGTTGTTCTATGGCACCTAGGATTTTTTTAAATTTATGTAAATGAAACACTAAAGGAATGGAGGCTAAAGTGTGGAAATATGAAAGTTTCAATAGATAATAATTATATTTTAATATTGCTATTTGCGGATGATCAGGTGGTAGTGGCGGGAGTTGAAAGGACTCAATGTGTATGTTGAGAAAAGTAAAGGAAAAATATAGAAAATGGGACTCTGAAATTAAGATAGACTAAACAGAAAATTTATTAATTGGAGAAAAAGGGAATAATTTGCACTTAAAGAAGTAATAACGGTATGTAACATATTTAAATATTTGGATGTAAGGACCTTCTAGGCCTGTTGAGCTTGGAGTGGAGTTATATTTTAATGCCACGGCAAATAACAGAAACGATATAAATTATAAAATATGACAAGGAAAGCAGTCAAAAAGTATTTACATTATATTTTGTTGAATTGCCATATAACAATAGAAACAAAAACGTTATATAGGCATATATATTTCCATTATTGCTCTTTAAGCTAGGATACTTACTTGAGGTTTTTGAAGCAAAATAAAGGTTAATGGTAATGCCTTTCTTATATTTAAGGCATCTAAAAATACTTGGACAAATCATGTGTGTATATATATACATATATATATATATGGTATGATAAGAAAAATAAATGCCTGGACGGGATTCGAACCCGGATCTATATATATATATATATATATATATATATATATATATATATAACATTTTAATAAAAGAGAAGAAAATCTACTATTTTCTGCTTCTATTCTACGGCTTGTCAGAATTGAATTAACAAGCGAAATTATAGACGAAAAATGTATCTTTGCACCATCATTATATTCCTTACATTAATAATTGAACACAGAGGTGCAAGGTCTACAGAATTTATCTCTTGAGGTTCTTCCTATTAAAGCACCAGATACATACAGTATTACAAGCGCATAGCATCATCACAAAAAAATCATAAATTAAATTCAAGATATATCATCACATGAAAATTCCAGAAATATTAATATTTAACTTTCTTGTATAGATATTACCGTAATAGAACAAGAGAAATAAATCGATTAATATTTAAATCTATAGAGTTTAAGGGAGGTGATGAGTGAAATTTATATTTTCTACATTTTTTGAGCTAGAGACTTGATTTGTTGTACAAACATTCACAGCATGGTACATAATGAAGTGTTTAAGTTTCATTCTTGTGAGACATTTATTTTATGAGTTATTAATTTTTTTTAATTGGCATATATTGGCGTAATTAAATAGGTTCCACAATTGTTTAATAAAATGTCTGATTTTTTTCTACAAGACCCCTAAAACATTTAGAAAAGCATCATGCATTAGAATTCTTATAATGTGAAGACAAAGGGAGAACAAAAAAATGTACAAAAATTAATAATTGCATACATTTTATTTATTTCTTAAAATACTACTTCAATCATGAAACCCATGCACTACTTTGTTACCCATTGTTTTTGGAACATGCAGTAAACATTTTAACCTTCTAGTGCAAAATTTCTTAATTCCATTCAATTTTGAATGTACAAAAATTCAGTGGAAATAAAAGTGTGGAAAACAAGTTTAAAAGTTTGCATGCAGGTAGTATTTAACTGGCGCAGCCTTTTAACTCTGACCTAATTTAGGTCACATAGAAGCACCATAGGCCTCTGAAACTTTGCCAACATATATATTAGAATACAGGCTATTTTTTTAGTACAAAAAACAAAAAAAATGCCAATTTTCCCTCAAATGGTCAATTTTTCACCCATCCCCCCTTAATAATTTTATTAGTATGATATGTCGGATTATTGATTTTATTTTTTAAATTATTTCGTGTTCCATTCACTTATAAATGGTTTATAGCATCGTTTCTCAACCTGTGGTTCCCCCCAGGGGGTTCACAAAATATTTCAACGGGTTCGCTAAAACTTTTCCGTAATGGCGGGTTTCGATGTTAGATTATTGCTTCCTTCATTTCTGCGGCATTGTCATAATAATAATAATAATAATAATAATAATAATAATAATAATAATAATAATAATAATAATAATAATAATAATAATAATAATAATAATAATTATTATTATTATTATTATTAATTATTATTATTATTATTTTTTATATTATTATTATTATTATTATATTTTATTATTATTATTATTATTATTATTATTATTATTATTTTAAAATTAAATTAATCCTATGTAGCCTCTTGTTACATATGTGTAAAATCGGGAATTTATCACATTGTTTCCACAATAGGCCCCTAAATTAATATTTACTGCGAATAACTGATTTATAGTTAAGTAAAAACGTTAGGAATGCATTTCATTTCGCTGCAACTAGGCCTACACGTTTTGTAACTTTTAAGCCAAAACTAGAGTAACTTTAGGTTTTAACCGTTAAGCGTTAAGTTCGTTTAAGGTTATTAATCCTTTTGCTTGGAATTAAATTGTACGCATTTCTACTCTATCTACTGTATATTTAAAAGTCAACTCAGATCGTTGTGTAAGGGATTCGCGAGTCGAAAAAGGTTGGAAACCGCTGGTTTATAGTGATGACATATTAGGCTATATACTAATGTTAAAGTAAATTTATTGATTTCTTTTACAGACGACTGTAGACATTAAGAAAGGGACAGTTGGAAGTCTGGAATTCCGCATCAGCTATCAGACAAACGACTACAAATAGGAGCAACTGAACTTGGATTGACAAAAAAGCTTCTTGTTATGGATAGCAGAGGTATAAGACGAGTACAGGACTTCTAAGTGGACACCATGAACAGAAGAAACATCTGCACATAATTCACTTCATGATCCAGTGTGAAATATGGACTCGAGGTGGAGTTTTCGCTTCATATTTTGCTGAACCAAGATTAAATCAGATAGAATTTAGAAATCCTTGAAAACATGTTTTATCTCATAAAATATTAATGAAATCAGATTAATACATTAATAAATTTAGTAATAAATCGATTTGGTGTTTACTTGATGAAAATCCGTGAAGTAGGCCCATTTATAACTATCAAAGTTTTATATGATTTTCATAAATACTTATTTCATTTAACATTCCTAACAGCTGTTTCAATACCGGTATTCTGTATCTTCATCAGGCGTATGTCACAACGTTATGATATTCGTCTGACGAAGATGCAGTGTATTGAAACAGCTGGTTACGTATCTTATATATAAAAATTAATGTTTGTTTGTTTGTACGAGTATGTTTGTTTATTTGTTTGTACGTTTGTTTGTTTGTTCGTACTTTATGCGCGGCCATACCGTTGATCCGATTGTGATGGATTTTTTTTTTCCAAAATGTTCAGGAGATTCCCGGGATGAACATAGGCTATAAGAGAGTTGTGATACTCAACTCCTACACCCTTGAAAATCGCCATTTATAGTGGAAAACATGAAAAAAGTAGCTCTTTGGACGCTTAAATGGCTTACGCTGCCTAAACCATAAGAAATACACAAAATTAATGTACACAGAATTGAATATCTCAAAAAGCTCTACAAAAAAGTCCGTGACAGCATATATTTATCTCTTACGGATAACTCACAAAAACCATTTTTGTCTTTCATTGGTACCAAGAGTCTCGCGCCGTAGCCGAGTGGTTAAGGCAAGAAGTCTTGGAGCATAACTACGGGACTTACGCTGGTTAGAGTCTCTACCGGGGAAGAAATATTTCTCATGGAATTTCGGCCAGTATGGGACCGGTGCACAGTGGGTCAGAAATTAAGTCTAGCTGAAAAAAAAAACTATTTTGACTCTCATCAATTTATCTTTTTTTTTCACTCTAATATAATTGTTTATCTGCAAAGGAGGGTACAACGTCTGCCGGGTACGCTAGTATTGAATACAATAAATACTCTTCTCTGAAAAGTAAGCCGATACAATTGTAAAATTTTATAAAATAATGGCTCTTCCAACTCTACTTTATGACTATGAAACTTGGACTCTTACTACAGGCAAATTAAATAGGATAGTAGCTGCAGAAATAAAGTCATTAAGACCTTTAGCAGGTTATACGTTTTATGACCACAGGCGCAATGAAAGCTCTCAACACACCAGCAATAACTGAAACCATCGAAATATACCAAAATAATTTGCATGAACACCTCCTTAGAATACCAAACACTACGAAGCTATTCAACTACAGACCTACAGGACGAAGAGACCCAGGACGACCTAAGAAGCGATGGAGGGACCAATTTCTATCCTGAAGCGGAACAGGCCAATGGCCTTATCCCTGATGTTATTGATGATGATGAAATAAAATAAATAATTATGAAAATCATATACAACGTTTATATTTTATTGATTTTATTAATAAACTTATTAATATGGTCTTATTGATGGATGTTCTTGAATTGGGGAAAAAAGAAGATAAGTTTTGAAAGTGGTCAAGTCCTGAAATACAAAAATAAAAATGACATAACATAAATTGATGAAGGAAAAAATATTAAACTTAAATATTTAATGATTTCAGAAGATATTTTAAGTGATTGGTCAGAAATTGAAATGTGTGAAAACGAAGCAGCATGTTTGATATTCGAATATATGGAGCAAAATCTTGAAAGCAGCCTAATTTATTAGTCTGTTACAATGATATAGGGACCTTCCAATGGAACAGGTTCTATTCACCATGTCCAAAAGTTAAAAAGCGCCGCTCATTGTCTCGTGTTCTTGTTTGCGGTCACTCGACAGCAGGCGGAAAACTTAAGCGATAACAATAATATTAAATTATCTTTGTGTGGTCAACCTAAACGAAACAGACAACTTCAGAAGTCTCTTTCAATGCAATAAAAATAAAAAAATAATGCCGAAATATTTAGTACATAACTTTCAAGTACGTATGTTGAAATTGTAGATCGAGAACATATTCATAATTGTAATATTCAATAGAATAAATACATTGAATTAAAATACACTTACTTACTCACTGGCACAATCGAACCCATAGGTTCATGGCCGCGCGGACATAAGCTCTCCATACATCCCTATCCTGAGCTAATGCTTTCCAATCATTCCCTGTATAATCTACTTCCCTCAAATCATAGTTAATGTTGTTCTCCCCACCTCATTCTTGGTCTACCAACTGGTCGTTTTCCTTCTGGCTTTCCTACAAGAAGTTTCCATGCACGTCTTTCATTCCCCATACGCGCAACATGACCTGCCCAACGCAGTCTACGAGACTTAACTGTTCTTATTATATCTGGCTTCCTATAAAGACCATGTAGTTCATTGTTATGTAATCTTCTCCATTCACCTGTCTGTTCATCTCTCTTTGGTCCAAAAATTTTCCTAAGAACTTTATTCTCAAATACTTGTAATCTCCTTTCCTCCCTTAAAGTAAGAGTCCATGTTTCGCACCCATATAATATAACTGGTAGAATAATAGTTTTATATATTTTCAGCTTAACGTTTTTTGAAAGGAGTTGGGACATCAAAAGTCTCTGCAATGCATAACAGCATGCATTTCCAGCATTGAGCCTATGTTTAATTTATTTGTGCATCTCATTCCTATTTGTGATTATTGTACCTGAATTCAGCCACTTCCTCAAAATTTCCCTCATTTGTCCTTAGCTGTCCATTTCCATTATATACTGAATTTCTATGTGTGACCATATATTTAGTTTTACTGATATTTACTTCCAGTCCTAATTTCTTAGTGTTACTCAATAGTGTGTGCGTGTTGGCCTTTAGTATCTCCTCGCTATCGGCCAGTAGTACTACATCATCAGCATAAACTAACAGCTTATTAATACCATTGAGTTGTAAGCCTTCCTCATTCTCTAAAGATTTAATGGCATGCTCTAGTACAAAATTAAATAGTAGAGGAGATAGTGCATCTCCTTACTTCAACCCATTCTGGATTTCAAAAGTGTCTGAAAACTGTTTGCCTACACGCACCCTACTCTTTGAGCCATTTAGACACATTCGTATAAGTCTAACTAACTTTTTAGGAATTCCGAACTCCAGCAGGATACTATATAACTTCTCCCTCTTAATTGAATCATATGCTTTTTTGAAGTCTACATATAGTTGATGTACCATACCATTATATTCCCATTTCTTTTCTAAAATCTGTCTTATACTAAAAATCTGATCTGTTGTAGACCTGTTTCTTCTAAATGCACATTGATGATCTCCTAGAATGTCATAAATATAGGGAGTAAGTCTGCTTACTAATATATTTGTTAGAATTTTGTAGGAAGTTGAAAGTAATGAGATGCCCCTGTAGTTGTTGCAATCAGTTTTATCTCCTTTCTTATAAATTGGTATGATAATTGATTCCTTCCATTCATCTGGAAGAGCTTCTTTTTCCCAAATCATACTAAGCAACCAGCGTATCTTGTCCATCAATTTTTCTCCCCCTGATTTTATCAGTTCTGCTGGGATCTCATCTGAACCTGATGCTTTATACATCTTCAATTTTTCAATTGCCATTTCAACCTCTAATGCACTTGGCTCTGCGACTAGCATTTCTGCTGTCTGTAACTTATCCTCCTCAATGTCTTGTTCTGTATGTACATTTAATAGCTGATTAAAGTAACTTTTCCATCTATTTAATATACTCCTAGAATCTGCAATCATATCCCCATTTTCATTCCGAATTATGTTTGTTCTAGCCTGAAACCCTTTCTTCTCTATACTAATTCCCTGATATAATTCTCTAATGTTCCTATTTTTTGCATTCATTTCAAGATCATTAATCGCTCGACTTAAAATCAATACTAATAAAATTCATTATTAAAACCGTTGAGGTGGAGAGTCATAAAATAAAATAAGTTAAAATACCTTCTTAGGTAAAATCCGTCGTCCTCAACTTTTAAAATATGTAATCTTTATGCCTGTAGGCCTTTCAGGACATCCGTCCCATCTTCAGCAGTTCATTCTTAGCTACAGCATCCAGTATGATGTTTGATGCTGCTAGTCCTAATGGGGCTTTGACGACAAAACAGCATCAAACATCATATTGGATGCTGTAGCGAAGAATGAACTGCTGAAGATGGGACGGATGTCCTGAAAGGCCTACAGGCATAAAGATTACATATTTTAAAAGTTGAGGACGACGGATTTTACCTAAGAAGGTACTTTAACTTATTTTATTTTATTTTCGACTTAAAATATAAACCATTAACATAACTTCCTTATTGATAGATATAGTCGGCTCAGTTATTTAGTTTGCAGGCACTTTGTTTTGTGGTTAGGTAGGTCTATTTTGCACACATATATATTTAGCATATCAAGCGGCGTTGTCAGGTTCTTTTCACTGGAATTAATTTTTACGTACTAAAGATACTGCAAGAGACAAAAGTGGCAACGCTGTTAAGATAATTATACCCACATGGATTAGACATTAAAATGTCATTTAAAATGCGAAGACATTATTGGCATTATTGTTTTCAGTTTTTGGTGATTGGAGCGGCGTCTTAGACGCCTCTAACGTCAACTCCCCGGCAGTAACAATGTAGTTTCTAAAGCAGAGGGAAACAGTTGCCTTTCATGCCGCCTGGAAACTAAATGTCTGAATCGACTATAACTACTGTAATGTTAATTGTGCACCTAAACTATACAAAGATTATTAACACTTCTTTAAACTTTCTAGAAAAAGATTAATAAGTTTTTTACCTGTATTTCGAGTTTTCACTTAGGCCCTATCTGATTCTTTTTCAATCGATTTTCTTTCCATTCTTCACAAAGAAACGCAATCTGAAATAGATAAAAAATAGTTTAATGAAATTGATTCCTAACTTACTATCATAGTTCCTTCAGCAAAGATAACACTGGTGAATATGATTTTTGTCTCATGAGTACCAATAGTTGTATTAATGCAGTTTTTTTATCGTATTTTCAAATATGTATTCGGAATTTCTCCATCACCCGCAGTTTTTTATTTAAATTTCAATTAATGGATTTAAATAATTAATTTTTTAATAAACGTTTTTTCGTCCATTCGTCCATCGTAAAATAAAACCAAATGAGCTAACTCAGGAGATTTCAACTATGGAAAAGAGATATCAAGGTAAATGGAATCCTAATATGCTGGCCGATTTTGTTGGACTATCAAGAGGGATGCTCCACAGGCGAAATATAGCACATAATCGTTATTTCTGACTTTCTAGGTGAGTCCGAATGTTCGAATATTGTGTAGTTACAAATGTAGAAAATATTAAAGTGTTTGAAATTATAAATTCCTGTCTCTCGGAAACCCTGCGCGATGGAGAAAACCCGATATCATATTTGAATTCAGGAGAAAAATACTAACCGAATCACATAGTTTTCTTTCTGAGACAAAAAAAAAAGGTTTATTTTTTGTTTCTCAGTGTAATTTTAGCATTTTGTTAATTTTTATTATTTTTTTCGAGAGCCCAATATATTGGATTAGTTTTAAGTGTGAGAGGTTCAAAATTTTTTTTTTCTGTTAGGTTTATTATTTTTATATGACATTCTTTGAAACATCGGACTTCATCTCTATGATATTACGAAGTAGGGTATAATGATAATTTTTGATTGAAAGTATTAAAAAATTTTAAATATATAACATATCTTATTTCAAAATATGATTTTGACGTAATATGTTTCAAATACCATAATAATACTAAGGTATATTTTTATATAAACCCACAGCTTTATTCAAGAATTTCTAAATCATATTTAATTTAAACTTGGTCTAGCAAATTATGATGGAAAAATCCACCTCTAGTCCATATTTCCTATACACTGTATCTTGAAGTGACATGTGTAGATATTTTTACTGTTGATAGAGTCCAATTAGAAATACACTCACCAGTCAAAATATTGTATGTATACACAATATACAGAGTGATTCACAATAAGTATTACAAACTTCTAGGGGCTGTAGGGGGGACTTAGTAAATAATGTTTTGATAAGGAACCCTTGTCCGGAAACGTACCATTTTGATGTAAAATAAGTTTGAAGATCGAAACAAAATGGGCTGATATCGTGTGTCTTGTGTTTCAGAATAAGTATTACAGACTTCTAGGGGGTTTACTACACCTGTCGAGACGAAAAAATGATTTTCTTGCACGAATTCTGGCGGCAGCAGAAATATTTTTGATCACACGCCGGTCTTGTGTGGCGTGTATATTAAAACATGCTTCGCAGGTACATTTCGTGCAACGAACAACAGGGTCCCTACATGGAACCATACTTGTCGTATAGTCCCTAGAAGTCTGTAATACCGTACTTATTCTGAAACACAAGACACGCGATATTAGCCCATCGTGTTCCGATCATCAAACCTATTTTACATCGAAATGGTACCTTTCCGGACATTGGTTCCTTATCAAAACTTTATCTACTAAGCCCTCTCTACAACCCTTAGAAGTCTGTAATACTTATTATGAATCACCCTGTATTGACAATGTGTGTTCGAATTAATATTACATACAATTTTCTACTCTATCCCGGTGAACTAGTGGTTACCATATTCGTCCCAGATTCTAAGGTTGACGGGTTTAACCCGACCGGGAACGATGGACTTTTTAGGGAATAAAAATCATGAGTACGGCTTCCATCGATAGGGAAGCATGTCTGCTGATTCCGTAACATAGATTTATACTTAATACAGGCTTTCCACTTTACAGCAGTTTGCCTTTGATTCCTGCTTTCCAGAGATTCCTATCTTCCCATTGTCCATCTTCCATACCCCTCTTCATCATGGCATCATATATTCCCTCATACCATGCTCTTCTACTTCTCTCTCCTCCTCCTCTTTCTGCCTGGTACCATCCAATCCAACACCTGTTTAGGCCACTGGTCTTCCGACATAGATTTATTTGGCGTAAAAGAATTACGAGCATAAAATGAGAGGCCTCTGTGCTAAATGTATTGATCCTTTAAAACCATGCTTTGAATTGCGACCCAAATTACCTTAGATTTTAAAGAGTGTCGTTAAATTTAATAATATCTACCTACAAAAATCAATGCTATTAAGGATTAGCTCATCGTCAAAATAAGAAATCAAGGTGAATATATTTAATTTACAACTCGTAGGCAAAAATGGTTCTAATAAAAGTGCACGCATATTTGTTTTAATTGCTAACTACCACACCCTAGGTGTGACGCAGGGTTTCTTTCAACAGCTAGGTGTGCCTGCGAGCCCAACCGTTCATTGTTTCACCACACTAATGCGTTTTCCTATTTCAGTCGCTGGTGCCCTCTCTTACATTAATCATTTTAAATATACCAAATTTCTATTGTCACAAATAATATCTTTAATAATCACTAAACCTTGTATTTTTCTAGAATAACTTTACAAAGAGCTACTATAAGTAGTCTTAACAAATTGCTAATGGAATCTGCTATCAAGCTATCGCTTCTTTATTTGCATTTTTTTACCAGAATATTCTTCCTATGGATCCAGAAATATTTTATTTATTTTTGTCCAATCCCACCAGGTTGTCTTTTATGGCATTTCTGGTTTTCTCCCCAGGCATTGGCGAAATTGTAATCAATTTCGTAGGTTGGAGCACCTGAAAGGCGGAGTTACGTTACCCCAATGATATGATGGGTGATAAATGATGATGAAGCGCCAGGAGAGTTCTTAGCCTAAACTTAACCTAAATTCCAGACCATGGGCAACCACAACCCTTTAAGGAAAAATGCATATGGTTTGACCAGGAATCGAACACGGTACCTCATGGACTGTAGTCAGAAACACTGATCACTAGCCCATGAGACTGGTCATACACATTTCATCGATATTTTTATTTATATTTTTCATTATTATTGGAAGATAATGTATCAAGAAGATTTATTCTAGTTAACTGACTGCTCCGATGTCTAATGTTTAACTTCCTCGTATCTTGTTTCGTAGATTAATATTATATTGAGTTTTTTTCATGAAAATCGAAAATTGCGATCACTAAAGCGGTTTTTAAATACATTCTTGTTTTATGTGAAAGAGATATGAACAGATAGGTGAATGGAGAAGACTGAATAACAGTGAATTACATGGTCTTTATAGGAAGCCAGATATAATAAGAACATTTAAGTCTCGTAGACTGCGATGGGCAGGACATGTGGCACGAATAGGGAATGAAAGACGTGCATGGAAGCTTCTTGCAGAAAAACCAGAGGGAAAACGCCCAGTTGGCAGACCAAGAATGAGGTGACAGAATAACATTAATTATGATTCGAGGGAAGTAGATTATACAGGGAATGATTGGAAAACATTGGCTCAGGATAGGAATGTATGGAGTGGTGTGTTAGTGAGTTAGTTATGCCAAGATTGGTTTCGATGAAACAAAAATGCGGCGCTAGAGCATTAAAGAACACACACATATAGATATGTACATAAATATGGCCGGTGTCTACTAGTAAGGAACGGTGGAGATCTGTAAAATAGTTTCAAAAATATTTTTAATGAGAACAGCCTCAATAATTTCGGAATTCACTAAAATTGAAGATAAACAATTGCTGCAATTATTATGATAATATTGTCATTTAACATTCTGATTTGAGCATCTGGTCTGTGTTTCAAGCTGAATTATATGCTATAAAACAGTGTGTGCAGTGTTATACTGAACACAAATAAAATGCGCGGACACTCGGTGACTCTTCAATCTTTCGCCTATAAATACAATTAGAACTCATACTCTGTTCAAGTTAGAAATAGTATCAACTATTACACAAACCATTTATGTTTTTGGATGGATACACGGGCACCAGGGAAATATGAGAAATTAACGAGCGGACCAATTGACAACTCAGCTGCATCTTCCGGGCTAAATTGTGAAGTTCCTAAATCTTCCATATCTGAAGTTGAACATAAAATTTCGAACTGCATATTCAGTAGTTACCTTAGGATAAATGGAGTGTGAATAGTAATTTGTCTAAAGAACTGTTCTTTCTTACAATACACTTCAGACTAAATGTAAAACATTTTACTCTAAATTTCATTTTAGGATAATTTATGATAGGCCATGGAAAATTTGGAAATTATTTCATGAAATTCAATATAATTCAGATAATTAACCAACTATTTTAAAAATACAATAGGGAGTAACATTAAGATGTTTTATTTAATTACTAGCTAATACCCGGCGTGCGCTGCTACGCCTAAATAAATGAAAATTAATGTGATTTTATGTTTAGTTGAATAAGTGGAAGGAAAAATAATTATACATTTATATATTTTAGATAATCCGTGCTGATTACCCGGCGTTGCCCGGGAATCTACATATCCCGATCTTTTTGACATAAATGAGCTGAAAAACGAAAATTAATGTGTTTTATGTTTAGTTAAATAAGTAAAAGGAAAAATTTATATCGTAATTATTTTTAGATACCCCGTGCTGTTTACCCGGCGTTGTCCGGGAATCTACTCATCCCGATCTTCTTGGCATAAATGAGCTGAAAGACAAAAATTAATGTACTTCTTATGATTAGTTGAATAAGTAAAATGAAAAATAATTATAAATGTGTATATCGTAATTATTTTAAGATTCCCCGTGCTGATTACCCGGTGTTGCCCGGGAATCTACTTATCCCGATCTTCTTGGCATAAATGAGCTAAAAGAAAAAATTCGTTATTGTGAGTTATCCGTAAAAGAATACCCGCCATGTGCTGCTATGCTTGCACAGGAATCTACGTACTTGTCTCGATCTTCTTGGCATCAATGAAAGACAAAAATGGTTATTGTGAGTTATCCGTAAGAGATAAACATATGCTGTCGCGGACTTTTTTGTAGAGCTTTTTGAGATATTCAATTCTGTGTACATTAATTTTGTGTATTTGTTATGGTTTAGACAGCGTAAGCCATTTAAGCGTCCAAAGAGCTACTTTCTTCACGTTTTCCACTACAAAGGGCGATTTTTAAGGGTGTAGGAGTTGAGTATCACAACTCTCTTATAGCCTATGTTCATCCCGGGAATCTCCTGAACATTTTGCATAAAGGCCCATCACAATCGGATCAACGGTATGGCCGCGCATAAAGTACGAACAAACAAACAAACATTCATTTTTATATATTAGATTAAGATATATGGTCTGTGTATTCTTACCTCTTACGGTTGTTTTTGTTGAACATGTTTTCAAGCCTTCTGAGCCCCATCTTCAGCGATTACAGTGATTGAGTCTGTAATCGCTGAAGAAGGAGCTCAGAAGCCTTGACAAATATGTTCAACAAAAACAACCATAGGAGCTAAGAATACACAGACCAAAACCTCATTATTAACTAACTAACTCACTCATTGACCCTATCGAACCTGTAGGACCATGGTCGTGCGTTCATACGCTTTTCACACATCCCTATCCTGAGATAATGTTTCCCAACCATTCCCCGTGTAATCTACTTCCCTCAAATCATGTTTATTGTTATTTCCCCACCTCATACTTGGACTACCAACTGGGTGTTTTCCCTATGGTATTCTTACAAGAAACTTTTCCATTAGGGACACATGTCCTGCCAATCGCAGTCTACGAGACTTAACTGTTCTTATTATATCTGGTTTCCTATAAATATTATGTAGCTCACTGTTAAATAGTGTTCTCCATTCCCCTATCTGTTCATTTCTCTTTGGTCCATTTTTTTTCTAAGAACTTTATTCTCAAATACGAGTAATATTTTATTCTCTCTTAAGGTAAGGGCCCATGTTTCGCATCCATATAACTGGGAAAACAAAAGTTATATATATTTTTGTTTAACGATTTTTTGAGAGACATTGGGATACGAGAATCCCTTTAATATATGAATATTGGAAATATTTATTGTGTAAGCTACAAGATATTCAATCATCCATTCCCTAAAACGTTTGAAAAATTTCCTTCCTTCTTCATTGAAAAAAGTACTTGTCTCAACTTTGATTATGCTGCATTTCTATTATTGTGACTTACTCTTAACTGATAACGAGTTCATAATGCTTGTGCATGATATATATGGAACCTCCGTAAATCAGACCACGCAACTCCAGTATTTCAAATGTTGTCTTGGCTCCGATTGGAAGACAGGCGAAAGATACATTGTCACTTCTTCTTAAACAATACTTTGTCCACCTCATCACCCCTTTATATTTCTACTCGCTTTCATTCGCTATCCTCCCAACACAACTTAAACACACGAACGAGAGAAAATTTAACCCTAGCTATTACTGTACATCGAACATCTCACTATTCCTCATCCTTCATTGTTTCAGCCACACGACTCTGGAATTCCCTCCCTCGTATATCAAGGACTGCCCGACTCAAAAACAGTTTAAAAAGAAACTCACTTCATATTTCCTTAGACAATATAATATATAACTCTGTTCCATTTATACTTTTATTGTTTCTTTATATTTTAAACTTTCTTTACCGAGCCATTTACTTAATCTAATTATAGGTTATTATCATTATTATTTTTTTTCTTTCTTACCCTTGTCAACTTTATATTTCGTAGTTAATATATATTATGTAACAATCATAATTCTTATTGTATGTATAATTTAACCCTGGTGAAGTGGAAGAGAAGACCCTACGGTCTTAACTCCAACAGGCAAAATAAATACAATAAATAAAAATAAATAAACCCTAATTTTTTTGCGCAAATAGAGTTTTAACATTTAGAGACTCAATAAATAAATAAATAAATAGATTAATTAATCTTTAGAGAATATTGAGAATAGAGCATATAATCTTAAAATATATCTTCTTTTTTTCACTTCACGGGCTAGGCAAATTGCCTATTCCGCCTCACAGTTGTTCTGTCCATCTTTTCATATAATCTTAAAATATATCTTCTTCTTCTTCTTCTTCACTTCACGGGCTAGGCAAATTGCCTGTTCCGCCTCACAGTTGTTCTGTCCATCTTTTCACTGGCCTTCCTACATTCCTTGAACCTCTTGGCTTGTAGTTGAATGCTGCTCTTAGTAATCTTGTTACATTCATTCTTTCCACATGTGTAAACCATTTCTCTCTATATTCTCTGATTTTCTCATCCAATGGATATATATATTTAACTCTGTTCTTATATATTCATTCCTTATCCGATCCAATCTTGTGCAGCCTTTTGTTCTTCTAAGGAAGTCCATTTCTGCGCTTTGTATTCTACTTTGCAAATTTTTGGTCATTACCCAAGTTTCGCTCCCATAAAGTAATGCAAGAACTGCCAATGTTTTATAAAACTTCAATCTAGTATTTCTTCTTGTTTTATTCTTTAATGTTTTATGTATAGTTCCGCATATCATTTGAAATTTCAACAGTTTCATATGTATGTCTCTTTCAGTTTTTGTGTTTATAGTAAAATTACAACCCAAATAATTCAAATTTGTTACTTGTTCCAAAGTTTGTTGTCTATTACGATTTTTGATCTTATATGATCGTTTCCCCAAAATGCCAGTATTTTTCTTTTTTCTTTTGATATTTTGAAATTATATTCTTGGCATAACTGTTTTAATTGATGTAAAGAGTACTGCAAATTATTTTCATTTTCTTGAATAATAACCACATCGTCAGCATATATTAAGACGTTTAATATTTTAAAACGGTCCATTCTTATACCTATATTAACAATGCTTTTCCAATTTTGGATGATGTCATTAATATATAATCTTAAAATATATATTGCAACAAATGAATTTGTAGATTCACTGAATATGCAGACTAAAAAAGAGTATCTGAATTATACACGTATAGGACCGGGAAGTGAACATCTTTTCGTGCAGTACATATGTTCACCATTAATAGACATGGTCACGTAGAGCAATTAATCTCACATTCTATACAACGAAATCTATAACTTTCTCTCGTTATTTCACCACCTATAGCGTCTTACAAACCAATAATTTGATATCCGAGTTCAGCGGGAGGTAAATTTAAATTTAATAGCCCGTTCTCATTTTTGCAATTTGGATCTTGTTGGCAGTGCTGTTACGACAAGCTGTAAATGTAGTTAATAAATAAGAATTAATCATTGCATTATGTTAATGTACAAGTATAATTACTTCTTGCCATTAAAAACCAATTAAGTCACTTGTAGTTAATTGAATTACTGTATACTCGTGCCACTGATATAGCTTAATGCAGTCTAATTAAACAGCTAACGTGTCATATTAAATCTAAATTCTTCTCTCTCTTCCCTTTAGTTTTTTTATTATTTTAATTTCCCACATTTCCTAGTTTATAAGAATATTTTTATTTCCGTTGAGGTAACTATACAAGTTAAGTTGATACAAACGTATAATAGCATATTACAATGCGAGATTGGGAAGTGGTTTTTACAGAAATTAGGAAATGATTAAAAACCGACATATAACTTCCTACGTTGCGAAATATCATACACAGCAGAAACAGATATAAATAACAAAATTAATAAGTTTAATTATAACAGGTACACTAAAAAGAACTTTGAAAAATAAAGCCAAGAAAGACTATATAATGAAATAATACAAGACAATGGCAGTGTCTATTATTACTTATAGGTCCAAAACATGGACAGTGACAACACAATAATCTGTCAGAATACAAGCTGCTGAAATGAGATTTCTCAGACCAATAGCAGGATATCAAAGAACACACAAAAAAACATAACACAGAAATAAATCAACTAAAAATAGAGGAATTAAACTAAACAATAGAGAAATACAGTATAAACTGGAAAGAACACTTGGAAAGGATGACTGAGAATAGAATACCAAAAGCAGCATACAACTATTCACCACGAGAAAGAAGAAGTTTGGGAAGACCAAGGAAAAGATGGAAAGAGCAGCAATTTGGAGCCGGAACAGGCTAGTAAATAAGCTTAAACCGCGAAGAAGAAGATTAAAAACCGAGTGATAGCGAGATTCCGTAAAACATTTCACAAACGTGCGTTGTACATTATTTTTTTCACGATGGTCCATCCATAGTAATTCTGCCCGAAGGCAGGTCCTTCACTGCAATCATAGCATTTTCATGGTATGCTTGCAGCTTTACTAGGGAATTGTATGTGTGGTAGCTTCCCGTTGCTTTCCAAACCGGTGAAGGATGATGATGATGATGATGATAATGTTGATGATGGCCATATGATTTCGGGGACTGTTTGGGCCTTAAAGTTTTTCTGACATCTGTCTTACAGGTGAGAAAAAACCCCGATAAAAACCCCAGCCAGAAAAACTGCCC
This sequence comes from Diploptera punctata, assembly GCA_030220185.1. NCBI lineage: Eukaryota > Metazoa > Arthropoda > Insecta > Blattodea > Blaberidae > Diploptera > Diploptera punctata. The sequence continues at coordinate 84,236 of JASPKZ010003825.1, read as the reverse complement.
CGACCAGGGATCGACCCCGGACCCGCTGCGTGACAAGGCAGCACGCTACCTCGAGATCACAGCGGTGGACTTCACGATGGTGTTTTCAAAATAATAAATAATAGTAAAATAATAACATCTTTGTTGGAAATATTTGCGTTCATTATAAACAACTGACTAACTTTAACAGTCTGGCCAATGCTTATGCGGCAAATACCGAAAAGTAATTTAGTTGAGACTACAGCAGGCCGTGACACCAATCAAGGATAAAATGGCGGCAAGTATGAATTTAATGTTTTATAATGTTTCAAATAAAGTTCAGTTCATTTAAAATGCAGCGATTTGTTTCGTATAATGTATATTAACACTAACTTTTGGATATTTTTTATATACATTGTACATAGTATACATAAAGGTCACTGGTTTTTCTTCCCGCCCTAGGTAGGTAATTACAGTATAGTTATTTAGTTATTTATAGGTTGCCAACCCCGAAATTTAGGAAATTGAACTTTCGATCGTGGTCACCATTGCTTTAAATATGACAAAACTCACTATCGTGCAAAAAAGGGTTATATTAGGCCAATAAATACTTTGTACTTATTATAAACCCTCCATGGTATCTTTACCTTGTCGTGGTGGAGTGGCTTGCGTGCTTAAATGACCCCGAGATCTATGCCGAAAGGGTTAACCATGCCGCACAGGTCGAAGGCGATAAGCCAGACGAAAAAAAAAATCCTTGGTCGAAAGAGTGGCGATCTTTCACCGTAAAAATACAACTGTCAAGAAAAGCGGATATGGATTCCACTGATGTAAAATGCTGCGGAGGTAAAATAGCCCCCCATTTGATTCTCAGGGCGGGGATTACTTCAGATGCATGTTTTGGGGGAGATAGATTATGCAGGGGATGACTGAAAAACATTGGCTCAGGATAGGGATGTATGGAGAGCTTATCTCCGCGCGGCCATGAACCTACGTGTTCGATAGAGCCAGTGAGTTATACAAACATCATTGTGTACAGTATGTTGACAACATTGCATGATTAAATATTGTGTCTGCTTTCATCTGCTGGCGCATGCGCGTGGTGTCTTCCTCGGACTTAGAAAAAAAATTAGTGGCAGTTGTTGGAAACTGAATCCTATATGTTTTATTTATTTCGAATGTTAGAAAGCTAACTACATTTTCTTACAAGTTAAAATGTAAATAGTTATTCGATTAATGAAAACGCAGTCCATACATCTGGTTTGTTTACATTACAACTGGAACATAGTTTGGAAGAAATACAACAAATAGTATATTGCGATACGAGTGTGGTAAATACTTGATACGGATCGAGGAAAAGTTTAAAAAAACGAGGCGCTTGCACAGAGTTTTTTTTTTAATTTCCGAGATTCCGTTATGTGTTTACCACATGAGTATTGCATACTATTTTTGCACTATGTGTATTTATTTTAGTTATTAAGATACTAGCTAAAATAATAATAAATATAATTGAAGATGAATGTTAGATTTCAGAAGGTGAATCTGCTGTATGTGTTGCTATGTAGATATAATAAGTATTGTTGATCACGTCGCCATCTTATATTTGTTAAAACTGTAAAACCAATTTGATTTGGGATTTATTTCTCATTATGGAGAAAGTTTTAGACGATGTGTGCAGTGATGATGAAATAGAAGAGGCATGGGAAGCTAGATATGATGAATTAATACGGAAATTGATACAAATTGCAGTATTACTATCAATATTTCAATTTTTTTACTTACCGCACTAGTATTTTTGGTCATTTTTAGAGTATTGAGATTTTTTTTTTGTTTTCATAGCAACCAAAATTGTATGCGGGAATGTCAAATTACGATGCACATCAACAATAACAGTAAGTATACAATATTAGTTACATAGTGCAAAAATGTATATACTATACTGTAATATTACATTTACACCAATGTGCGGGAAGTAAATCCACTGCCCTCTATGTATACTACGTACAATGTATATACAAAAAATATCCAAAAGGTAGTTTTAATATACATTAAACGAAACAAATCTCTGCATTTTAAATGAACTGAACTTTATTTGAAACAATATAAACAATAAATACGTACTTGCGGCCATGTTATCAATAATTGTTCTCAAGGCCTTCTGTTGTTTGAACTAATAAACATTGCCCACACTGTTAACGTTAATCAATTGTCTATAATGAACGCAAATATTTCCATCAAAGATGTTATTATTTTATTATTATTTATTATTTTGAAACCATCATCGCGCAAAAAATAATGTACAACGCACGTTTGTGAAGTGTTTTACAGAATCTCGGAAATTAAAAACCTCGCTATCGCTCGGTTTTTAAACATTTTTCCTCGATTCGGTAAAAACCACTTTCCAACCTCGCATCGTAATATACTATATATTCCATAAAACAACAAAATCAGACCATAAATGCTACTTTCTTTGGAATTCACTTAATATAAGCAAGTTCCTGCATGAAGGGTTTTTTTATATTGTTTCGCATGAATTCACTGCTCGTTTTTGCCTCCCTATTATCTTTTACCCGTTGTAAACAACACTTTGCAGTAAGTTATACAGTAAATCATTGCAGGATTTACACAATGTTGTGATATGTTGAGGTCATGTTCCCGTGTATACATTTATTTTCAATTGCACATTAAATGAATAATTTAAAAAATACAAACGAAAAACTCTCACAAACCCACCCTCACATTCTCTCTCTAGTACACTAGGTCGGTTTAAGTCGTGTTTATCCATTCTCCATGACAATTATCTAAGCATATTTAATGTATCTAACAAGTGAAAGGTAATCCAAATCACTTTATGTATTCCCACGGTAACTGGGATATGCATGCTCAGTTACGTGTCTTTTTGTGAATCACTTACGAGACCTGGTCAATAAATTGCTGATTTTCAACAAGAGCTGAACATGTCTTCTTTTCTTCATTCTTATTTGTAGGCGCTTTAATATTTATGTCATATCATGGCTAAGATCTTCATGTATGTTTCTATTGAGTGGTATGCTTTTTTCTAATGCTCACTGATTTTACTTTTAATATTACGAAATGATAAATAAGATAAAAATATAAGATACCTTACGAAGCCAAGGGGCACAAATGACAAATTGCTAATTTTGAAATTAAAAGTGAACTTTAGTAGTTAAAGCAGATATTAACCTGAGTGGCCAAAGGTCACAATAAAAATCTGTCTGGTGTTGAAAAACTGGTGGCTGAAAATAATACTGCTAAGACAATCACATATGGAGTGTCTCATCTCCGAACATCATTTACTCAAAATTTATATTTTGTTACTTGTACCCCTTGGCTTCCAAGGGTCTCATAAAATAGTTTTGTTTAGTTATATCGTGTGAAACATGGGCCCTTACTTTAAGGGAAGGGTATTTGAGAATAAAGTCTTCTTCTTCTTCGTCACGGTTTAGGCTTATTTATTAATCTGTTCCAGGTCCAAATTGCTGTTGCTTCCATATATTCTTCCCAAGCTTCTTCCTCGTGGTGAATATTTGTATGCTGCTTTTGTATTATGTTCTCAGTCATCCAAGTGTTCTTTCCAGTTTGTTCTGTATTTCACTATTGTTGTGTTTAATAACTCAACTTTTAGTTGTTGTCTTATTTCTGTGTTATGTTTTCTATCTGTTCTTTGATATTCTGTTATTGGTCTGAGGAATTTCGTTTCAGCAGCTTGTATTCTGGCAGATTGTTGTGTTGTCACTGTCCATGTTTCGGATCCATAAGTAATAATAGGAACTGTCATTGTCTTGTATAATTTCATTATAGAGTCTTCCCTGCTTCATTTTTCAAAGTTTTGAGCATAAAGTGCTTAGGAAAGTATTTGGACCAAATAAACGCAAACGTACAGGTGAATCGAGGATATTACATAAAAATAAGCCCCATAACACGGCTCTATATTTTTTTTTGCCCTGGATATCTCAGTGAATTTCTATGTTTTCAAGTGCACAGTTTATGAATATATTCATGAAAGTGCTGAATGTGCTCTAGTTTTTATGATTTTTGCGTACCTTATATCTTAAATAATAAATGGCTTCTTACTAATAACATTTATGTTTCCAGTTATGATTTGATTGCTGCGCATTTTTTTTTCGCGTATACAAACATCACGTGATCCCCACTCACACACCCCTAACTCCGCACATCGGCCGTGATCTCAGTTATTTGAAAAAATTAAAGTACTCGTGACGTGCATCTGGATATGATAAAACAATTCGTCAAAGCGTTGGACAAGGAAAGAGAATGTTTCAAATACATTTGTAGAAAATTTCCTAAGCTCAGTATATAAAAGTTAAAGGGCGGAATATTTGATGTCCTCAAATTCGGCAATTAATGAAAGATGCAAATTTTATCAAAGTTATGACTTTTCCGGAAAGTGAAGCTTGGAAGAGTTTTGTATTGGTAGTAGAAAATTTCCTAGGTAACTATTAAGCACCAAATTATAAAGAAATTGTGCAAAACATGTTGATAAGCTTCAAGATTCTGGGAGCAAATATGAGTATAAAGTTCCACTTTCTCCATAGTCACCTGGATATATTTCCGGATAATTTAGGAAATTATAGTGACGAACAGGGAGAGCACTTTCACGAGGATCTAAAAGTAATGGAGTAAAGGTATCAGGGTAGATGGGACCATCACATGATGGCAGATTACTTCTGGTCTTTAAAAAGAGATTGTTCCCTAAAAAATTATAGAACAAAACCTTATAAATGCGTTTCACTGAAGTATAACATAGGTTTTCGACATTTTTCTTTCTATTTACGTCGGTGTGTACTAATTATTCAAAAGCCAATTGACAATATAAATATAGCTGTTATATTTTTTTCATATTTTTCTATTTTTGTAGTGTAAAATGAAAATAAAGATTAAAAAAACCATAGAAAATCTTCCAAAATCATTTATAGTTTCATGAATTGTGAGCATAAATATATCCGAAATTAAACTTATATCAAGGGCAACAAAACCACTGTTGACCAGTGTAATCATTATGGAAACCATATATATAATGATAACAGTTAACTATTATAGACTGCAATTTGGTAGGACACGTATCAAGAATGGGGAATGAAAGAGGAGCATTGAAACTTATTGTAGGAAAACCAGAATGAAAAAGCTCAGTAAGTAGGCCAAGAATGAAGCGCGAGTTTAATATTAACCATGATTTGATGAAGGTGAATTATACAGGAAATGATTGGAAAACATCAGCTCAGGATAGGGACGTATGGTTAGCATATGTCCGCTAGACCTTAAAACTCCTGATTCGATCGTGTCATTGAGTTAGTTAATGATTAATATGATTAAATGGATTCTAATAATGAAATGCAAAGTTTAGTCAGATTAGTGTCATCGGAATTTGTATCAGAGTCCTTCCGAATATGAGTCTGAAACTGTATCACACATTAGCCAACTCTCTCCATGGAACAGTTCTTTTTGTAATGTTTATACGAGAATATTGCATCATCTTATAGCGTTAAGATATACGAATTATTTTGATCTCTTGCTAGATTCTTATTCTGGGCTTAAAATATAGAGAATACTTTTATTATAAACCATAAAAAATCCTCATGTGTGATATTAAATATAAAATTGGTACCTGGTAAGTCAGTTGTCCTCAACTAAATTATTAAACTTCATCAAGTAGTTCCAATATGGAGGCCTTTCAAAAACAATGTTTCATCTTCTGCATTTTAATTGGTACTGATGTTGTTGTATAAGTTGTACAACGGGTTTATGTTTACGGGTGTGTTCTCATTGAGTAGGTTTGTATTCTTTGCTTCTTTTAGAATCTCTATATCTTCAAGGATGCTGATCCTGTTATTATTATTTTAAAGTACTGATCCTTACGTCTGGTCTTTCAATGGTTGCGAATTCAAACCCAGCCGGGGTCGATGGATTTTTAGGATGGAAAATTCCAAGAGGAAATACTCCGAGAAGGACTTCAAGCCGTGGGTGGCGAGTCTGGATTTTCGAGCAAGCATACATTTGAGCTTCTGAGGGAAATTTAATCGACCTTTCCCATCAGAGTAACACCTTAGTTGCCAACTACATGTATCTTTGATGTGATGTGCTAATCACATATCAATCATTATCATGTGTAAGGAATTGAAAATAAACGAAAAAAAGCAAACGTGCGACAGGCCTAAAAGGTCCTTGGCCTACCATCCGGCTGCTGGTGTCACATCCACAAAGATGAACGATCATCTAGTCAGTATATTGATGGCGTCGTCAGCATGTCGAGTCCACCAGCCGTTGTAGCTGGTTTCCTCAATCTGAAACCGCTACTTATAGTAGCTACCCAAACCTCACGATGCTTGTTGGCCACCGGTCCCATACTGATTGAAATTCCATGATAAATGTTCTTCCCCCATGGGGTTTCGATCCAGTGCAAGTCCCGTAGCTCTTCGCCAAGGCATCAAACCTTAACTACTGGAGACATGTAGGGAAATAAGTGTAAATAAATTAGCTTAGTTAAGTATATCCCGATAGGGAGCACTCTTCTCCCTGCATGGAGGTATACATGTGTAGATAGATTATATCAATCAATTAAGAGAGTAACATAGCAAAGAGAAACTAATTGAAGAAGATAGAAATTATAAAAATTGACAAATACATTATTTTAAACGAGAAGTCAACCATAAGAACAATCTTCTCTACAGAATTATCATAAGCAATAGAGAATAGCCTAACAGCCTTTTACCTACAGTTTTTTTAAGTTAACCAAGTTGAGGAGGACGTCATCTTACAGGTATAGTGCCTAACAATAGTTTTAAATCGCCAGCATATTTCATTAAAAGTTCTTATTTTAGATAGAGAGAAAGAATAAAGACCCGAGTTTAACAGCAGTGGAAGCAATTATCCTTTCGCTGGACTAAGTTGGGAATGGTCATAGCCCGGCTTCCTAGATGTGATGTCTGTGTGCCTCTGTAATTATATATATATTTAGAAAATCTACGAATCGTTTACATTCTGTAACATGCACTTGTGGTAAGATCTTCGATACAATGATTCATTCTCTTGTTATAATTGTTTTTTTTTACATTTCAAGAAACTTGCAATTTAAACAATACATTAATTTGAAGACAGTGTCTATTTAAAGGGTCTTCTCAGTGGAAAATGTTACTATCTTTCAATAATATAACACTATATTGTCCATACATCTTTTTGTTAGACTTAAAAAAATCCGCCATCTTGATAATGACACCATTGCTACTGAAACATGTCGACGGTTTTTAAGTCTAACGTTTGGTGTATGGGTAATGTAGTGCTACATTAACGAAAACAGCGTTGCAGATAGTAAACAAATTTTGGAATTACCATTTTTGCACGATTTGAAATGCTTAAAAATAATTAATGACATAAGATTATATTAATGTTTGCACATTTGAGAAATATAACTACATTATAATATTCATGATTTTGGAACAATTATATATATATATATATATATATATATATATATATATATTAGGAAAAGATCAATAGCATTGATTAATGCACACTTTGAGAAATATCACGAATAGATATTATTTTATAAATATCACGAAAAAAGATTGAATATAAATTGGTACCTGGTAAGTCGGTCGTCCTGAACTAAATTATTATACTTCATCAAGTGATTTTAAATATGGAAGCCTTTCAAAATCAATGTTTCATCTTCTGCATTTTAACTGGTACCAGTTAAAATGCCGAAGATGAAATATTGATTTGAAAGGCCTCCATATTGGAATCACTTGATGAAGTATGATAATTTAGTTCAGGACGACCGACTTACCAGGTACCAATTTTACATTTAATATCTTATTACATAACCTCAACGGTGCTTTAATATGAATTTTAAAAGTATTGATTACGAAAAGATCAGTGGTATCGATTTATACCTATTTTGAGAAATATCACGAAACGATCAAGTGTAAACTTAACCACAAGATAAAAACAAATGATTGTATTAGAGAGAAAATATGAAGTAGAATATGTAGGGACTAAACACAAACAATAAATAATAGATAGAAAGATCACTTTAAGAATTGGATAGGAACAGACTGACTCGAATTTGTATAACTTAGACATCCTACGGGAAGTAGACTACCTGGATGACCGCCCGTGAGATGGTATCACAGCCATTACTCTTTATCTTCCGACTGTGGTTCAAAAAGCAGTATAAGAAGAAGATGAAGCAGAAAATGATAATATAAAGTCTGAAATAATATTCGGAATAAAGATATTTTCACATGTACAGCCTTGGTAAATCTTTTTTGTACCCTCCTTGCATGCGTCAACTTAAAGACCTGTTCAAGTACTCTCCCATTTCTACGTTCGTTTTTGGCGTGATGTGTAACTGTCATTTGATACAGCTTCTCAGTCGACTGAATCAATCATTACCAAGCGAGTAAGAGATGTGCCAGGGGCGCCAGTTCTTGCACAAGATCCCGGTTAAATAAAGATTACAGAAAACAGCAGGTGCTTCTACAACACTGAGTTCATCACGAGGTGCTAACCATAAAACACCGTTCATGTGAATATGAATTATCCCGGTATTAAGGAACTGTAGAAGGAAAATCTGGTAGATAACTTAATTCAACACTGTTGAAATTCCGCTAACGTATCGCACACTTATTTGTCCTTTTCCGACTAACGTAAAAACATGAATTTCTCTATATAAAATTTATACAATATTTCTCTCGTGTATATGTATTATTCATCAAAATCAGGATGTTCTGGGAAAAGTTCTAATATTTATAGAGAAGATAGTACACCACGCGCCCTAGCAAGAAAAAGTAACCAATAAAATATGGATTCCTCCTAATTCAATAATTCCTGGATAAACGTGTATTTTAACTTTCTCCTAATCATACGAATGTCTAGAAAAATAACTACTCCAGGTTCCGCAGCCTAAAATAAACCTATGGATACTTTCTTTCACAATAATAATTATAATATGAAGGGTACAGAGAAAGTTCTTAGGAAATTTTTTCGACCAAAGAGAGATGAACAGACAGGTGAATGGAGAAGACTACTAACAGTGAACTACATGATCTTTATAGGAAGCCATATAGCCTATAATAAGAACAGTTAAGTCTCGTAGACGGCGATGGGCAGGATATGTGACACGAATGGGGAATGAAAGACATGCATGGAAGATTCTTGTAGGAAAACCAGTGGAAAAACGCCCAGTTGGTAGACCAAGAATGAGGTGGGAGAATAATATTAATCATGATTTGATGGAAGTAGATTATATAGGGAATGATTGGAAAACATTAGCTCAGGATAGAGATGTATGGAGAGCTTATGCCCTTACGGTCATGAACCTACGGGTTCGATAGTGCCAGTGAGTTAGTTAGTTAGGGTACAGGAAAATAAACCAGGTAAATATTTTTTTATTAAACTTACAAGGTAACTATCAAACGTTACATGCCGAAACCTGTACCTTTAAATTTCACCCAGAGAATGGTTGTGATGTGCCGGTTCAAAAAAATGATCTGCCGCATTTAACTGCAAGGCACAGAAATCTAATTCAGAATCCAGCAATAGCGACTCACTATGCCAAGCAGATGTGCGTCCCTGCTTAAGTTATATCGGAGTAAAGTTAGGTGGGACGCGGCGGACAGCCTGCTCTCAGTGTTATCCAATCGACCAAGTTCAGAAGTTGTATTACTTCCCTGTAGTTTAAATGAGAGGTTTGACGTTTGAATTTTAGTGCCTTGGAGTTAAAAGCGGCAGATAGCCTAATATTTTGAACACGGTCTTGGTACACCACATCGCATTTCTGATAGAAGTTTGAAGTTAGGTTTTGGCATACAATGGTTGGCAGTTCCCTCGTTATAAAAATGACTTAATTATCTACTTCTTTACCCTATGCCAAACTTTGAAGGTAAATAAACCCATGACTAAACTGCTCATTTTCTTATTTCACATTTTTAAAAGATACTCCTTTCCATGGAGAATCTAATGATATCTCAAACTTCATTTCGAAAAAAAGTGACTTTCCCTTTATTCTTATTTGATCAAGTTTCTAGAATAATTTTCTTATAATTAACTTACATGGCATTATTGCATTCCTAGTAGGCATTAACCTATCAGCCGGCTACAGTAATCACATCCATATGTCTCAATCACAGAGGCGGACGTTCACACAATCAGTATAGCAGTGACACATGATCAGAAGGTCGGTTTCCTCAGCTATTATAACCGGGTTTCTGAATCTGTAGCCGCTACTTATTTTCATTATCATCATCATAGTACATTCACGAATTTATGCCATTTGATTATCTGTTTCGGCCTCAAGAGATAAACCATCCAGAAATATTTTGAGTGGACGTCCTGGTCTTCTTCTTCCTGCAGGTTGATATCTTAAAATTTGTTTGGGTATCCTGTGGTCTTCCATTCGATGAACATGTTGCATCCATCTTGACTTTAATCAGAAATTTTGTTTTCTAAAGGTTCCATGTGTAATTCTTCTAATATGTCTTCATCTAGTAGTGTGTATCCTGCAGTCCTCAGAAGGTATCTCATTTCAGCAGATCTAAATCTCTGTATATCCTTCTGTTTCAACGTCCATACTTCGCTACCATACAAAAGAGTCGGAAGAGCCAGTGCTTTATACACTTTTAGTCTTGAATGTTTTTGGACTAACTGTCCAACTTATTTTAACGATCCAAATTCCTGAAGATGCTGGGTGGGCTCCAGTCTTATACGAGTACATGGCCAAAATACCATCAGGAAATATCTTCCTCCGTTAGGACATTTGCTCGTTAGCGCACTGGGGTTTAAATCCAGAGGTCCGGGTTCAAGTCTCGTCCGAACATTTATTTTTCTTATCATGTCATATATATATATATATATATATATATATAGGCATGGTGATTGACATCTTACACCGCTCGGCTATGCTGTGGGTATATGTTTATGAGTATTTAATTTTACATGTGTGTTATCTTTCTAACATTAATTGTAGTACTAGTGTATTGACCCAAAAAAGCCGGTGTTTTGCCTCAAATTTCAATTCCAAAATGTCAGGTTATGGCTTATATCTTCTATTGACTTTTACATAACTTTACTGTTAAAATTATGTTAATTTACAACAATACAAGTAGCATGTGTAACTTAAACAGGCGGCATTTTATCGCATATTATTCACCATCATCTTTAGCTCTACAATCTATCATGGGTCCTGTCTATTCGAAGAAGCCCTTGCCATTCGTCCCTGCTAAATAGGTCCGGCCGGCTTTTATTCTTCAGAATTAGTTACGGGGTGTTTTTTACAAGATGGAGTCGTCAGCACCAAGCTCAACCACTTAGCAATCCCGGGTGGGCGATGATTTTCTGTAGAGGTTTCTTCCTTAGATGACGGGTCCCAATTATAGTTTCGGGAACTTGCTTTCATTCATGCCATGAATTAGCGTTACCCAGAGGCCATGGCTGAGGCATGCGGGGATATGCCTGCGTAGAACTTAGTAGGAAAAATGTGGCTTTACTCGAGCATTTAGATGGTATATATCATCATCAGGCTATATACCCTCGATGCCTCCTATCCCTTTGACCTCCATCACACTTATTACACTGGTCAACATGATTTTTGTCTCATGAGTATCAATAGTTGTACTTAATGCAGTTTTTTTATCGTGTTTTCAAGTATGTATTCGGAATTTCTCCATCACCCGCAGTTTTTTATTTCAATTTCAATTAATGGATTTAAATAATTATTTTTTAATAAACGTTTTTTCGTCCATTTGTCCATTGTAAAATAAAACCCAATGAGCTAACTCAGGATATTTCAGTTATGGAAAAGAGATATCAAGGCAAATGGAATCCTAACAAGCTGGCCGATTATTGTTGGACCTTCAAGAGTGATGCTCCACAGGCTAAATATAGCAGAAAATCGACATTTCTTACTTTCTAGGTGAGTCCGAATGTTCGAATATTGTGTAGTTACGAATGTAGAAAATATTAAAGTGTTTGAAATTATAAATGCCTGTATCTCGGAAACCTTGCGTGATGGAGAAAACCCGATATCATATTTGAATTCTAGACAAAAAATACTATCAGAATCACATATTTTTCTTTCTAAGACAAAAAGAAGTTTAATTTTTGTTGCTCAGTGTTGTTAGCAGAGAAAAAGGCAACCCGCTCGTCAATACGATCATTGAGTTTATAACAACAGTGCAAACTTTTATGCGTATTTTGGAATTAACAAAGCCCATTAAATAAATGCTATGTGACATGCCTACCCTATTCATAAGATATAAACATTTAATTATATTTCCAAAACAAACAAACCTACCCTACTCATAACAAATAAACATTTAATTATACTTCCAAAAACAAACAAACCTACCGTACTCATAACATATAAACACTTAGTTATGCTTCCAAAACAAACAAACCTACCCTACTCATAAGATATAAACATTTAATTATACTTCCAAAACAAACCTACCCAATTCACAAGATATAAACATTTAATTATTTATACTCCCAAAACAAACAACAAACCTAGCCTATTCATAAGATATAAACATTTAATTGTATTTCCAAAACAAACAACCCTACCTTACTCATAACAAATAAACATTTAATTATACTTCCAAAAACAAACAAACCTACCCTACTCATAACATATAAACACTTAATTATACTTCCAAAACAAAGAAACCTACCCTACTCATAACATATAAACATTTAATTATACTTCCATGATTATAGGAAAGAAACCAAGTAAGATAAATATGAAGAATAAAGATGAGGCCATTGAGCAAATGGAGAACTTCAAATACTTGGGTTGTACTATCAGTAGTAACATGAACTGCGGTCAAGAAGTAAAGCAGAGGATAGCAATGGCAAAAGAAGCTTCCAACAAGAATAGAAGCTTTTTCTGCGGACCTTTGGCAAAAGAATTACGGAAGAGGCTAGTGAAGTGCTTTGTGTGGAATGTAGCATTCTATGGTGCAGAGACTTGGACATTACGACGGAATGAGGAAAAGCGACTGGAAACTTTTGAGATGTGGATATGGAGAAGAACGGAACATATAAAATGGACAGACAAAGTAAGATATAAAGATGCGCTAGACAAAGTGGGTGAAAGAAGAAAATGATGGAACTCATAAAGAAGAGGAATAAAAATTAGATTGGCCACTGGCTAAGAAGAAACTGCCAGCTGAAGGATGACCTAGAAGGAATGGTCAACGGAAAGAAAGTTAGAGGCAGAAAAAGCAGAAAAAGACATCAGATGATAGACAATATTAAAATATATGATTTGTATGCAGATACAAAAAGGAAAGGTGACTTAAGGAAAGAGTGGAGAATGCTGAGTTTGCAGTGAAAGAATTGCTCTTGAGCACAACACTATGAATGATGAATACTTCCAAAACAAACAGACCTACCCTACTCCCAAGATATAAACATTAAATTATTTATACTTCCAAAACAAACAAACCTACCCTACTCATAAGATCATCATCATCATAGTACATTCACGAATTCAGGCCATTTGTTGACCTGTTTCGGCCTCATAAGATATAAACATTTAATTATACTTCCAAATCAAACAAACCTACCCTACTCATAAGATATAAAAATTTAATTATACTTCCAAATCAAACAAACCTACCCTACTCATAAGATATAAACATTTAATTATACTTGCAAAACAAACAAACCTATCCTCCCCATAAGATATAAACATTCAATTATACATTTATTTATACTTCCAAAACAAACAAACTTACCCTACTCATAAGATATAAACACTTAGTTATACTTCCAAAAACAAACAAACCTACCCTATTCATAAGATATAAACATTTAATTATACTTCCAAAACAAACAAACCTACCCTACTCATAAGATATAAACACTTAGTTATACTTCAAAAACAAACAAACCTACCCTATTCATAAGATATAAACATTTAATTATACTTCCAAAACAAACAAACCTACCCTACTCATAAGATATAAACACTTAGTTATACTTCCAAAACAAACAAACCTACCCTACTCATAAGATAAAACATTTATTTATACTTCCAAAACAAACAAACTTACCCTACTCATAAGATATAAACACTTAGTTATACTTCCAAAACAAACAAACCTACCCTATTCATAAGATATAAACATTTAATTATACTTCCAAAACAAACAAACCTACCCTACTCATAAGATATAAACACTTAGTTGTACTTCCAAAACAAACAAACCTACCCTACTCATAAGATATAAACATTTAATTATACTTCCAAAACAAACAAACCTACCCTACTCGTAAAACTACAGTACCCATTTACATTAAGTATTACTGTGTACCAGTGTAACATGAAATTGTTTAGAATTTGCTTTTGCTGTTGAATGACAAAGTAGATAAGACTACACGGGGCAGAAGCTAAAGTCGGGGTCAAGCTTGTGATGGGCTTGAGTGGCCATTTGATGGTATCAGATGCCTACACAGGAGCTTTAACTGTACTTCCAGCTTCCGGTGAAAGAGTAGGCGTCTGTATTCACTAGCAGTCAATCACGAGGAGTTTTGCACAGTGTGACCCCACCTGGTGACCCCAAGATGCGTTGCAATGGCCGGCTCAGGGCGTACACCGAGTCAACAAGGGTGCAATTAGTTGCTCGCTCTAACCTTCACCTCATCAAGCACGAGAATGCAACATTCCCAGAGAAGGAAGTGACCTCTTCAATTTTGTTTGTTTCCAGACATCTTCAATGTTCTAATTCTACACTACTTCATGGAAGTCTGAGGTTTAATGCCCTATTCACTAAGGTTCTATCTATCTTCAGTCAATCAATCCGGTGCATTTCTTTCATTTACATTGACATAAAATACAACTGCATATGTATATAGGCCTACATAATGTTGAGCACAGGAAATTTCCGTGTTTGACCTAGATAGAGCACTGCAGACGAATTGAATAATTGGTGACTTATAAACAGTGTCAAGCTACAAATGGAGCATAATGCATTAATCATTTGTTATATTATAGGGGCATATACAAATACTCTTCTTCTTTTTCTTCTTCTTCCTTCCAAGTATTAGTCCAAGGCCTGCTACGATCCTATAGAAAATATTTCCTCCAGTGTTTCATAGGACGGCCCAGAGATATAAATTCTCAGACAGTATAAAAATCTATAATAGCAATACCATTACAAGATATATATCAATGTACAGTATATCAATTGTTATAAATACATAAACTGAAAATCGCAAAAAAATTAACAAACTCACTGGCACTATCGATTCTGAAAATTTATGGTATTTTCCGTGTGGTTTTCGTTCAAGAAGTTTCCATGTTCACTGGGCGTTTTTCTTGTGGTTTACTTTCAAGAAGTTCCCATGCCTCTCTTTCATTCCTGATATGTGTCACATATCATCGCAGCTCAATTTACGAGACATAACCGTTCTTATTACATCTTGCCATAAAGATAATATATCTCACTGTTATGTATTTTTCTCCATTCATCTGTATATTTGTCTCTATTTGGAACAAACATTTTCCTGCAAACATTATTCTCAAATGCTCGAACTCTTTTCTCTACCCTTAAAGAAAGAGACAATATCTGGAAAAGAGATGTACAAACTAAAATTACAATGGCAAAAAATGCAACTAAGACTAGCATGAAAAATTTGGAACAAAAATGTTACAAAGGAAATTAAAATGAAAATTTATAAGAGCATAATACAGAATATTTTGTCATATGGAAGTGAAACTTGGTCTTTGACAGAAATACAATAAAATAAAATTAGAACAGTTGAATTTGATTATTTTAGAAGAAGCCTTCAAAAAAACAAGACAGGATAAAATAAGAAATGAATTCATTGCAAAGAAATGAATGTCACCACATCTGTTGTTAAGAGGATTGAAAATCAAACTCTTAAATGGTATGGCCGTGTACAAGGAATGGAAAATGAAAGATGGCCAAATATATATACTAATGGTCACCCCCTTGGAAGAAATAAATGTGGCAAAGCAAGATGGAAATGGAAAACATATATCAGAACTATAATGGATGATATGAATTTGGAAGAAAGAGATTGGAATGATAGAAATAAATAGAAACTGAAGACAGTAAACCTATAAGTGGAGGAAAGCCGAAGAAGAAGATGAAGAAGATACATAATTTTCATATAAAGATAAATGATATTCCTTTATTAATGCCTTTATAGTCAAGTAAAGTTTTATTTTTACGTGTGATCATATATTTAGATGTATTGATATTTACTACCAACTTCAGTGTTATTTAATAGAATATATGTGTTGGCTTTTAGTATTTCCTGGTTATCGCATCATAATACTACATCATCAGCATATAGGTATACACCAGCTGATTGGGAGAAGGTGTAGAGAATTATTTTTACTAATATTTTTGTTGCATTTGTGTTTTTGCATGTACTTACTTGACTGACACTCCTTCTAAGAGTGTTCTGTACCTGTTCTCCTACAAACCTCATTTACATTTTCTTTAGATACTTGTAAGGAAATAAGAATTGAATGAATATAGGGCGCTCCAGAAATATAATTGGCGTTTCTATTGAAGAAAGTATATATATATTGCTGCAATGTAAATGAATGTACAATTTATTTATTTTTTCTCATGGCCAGTGTTTTTTAAATATTGCAGTTAGTAACATTTGAACGAAAGGAGATTATGAGTATTAGAGAATAAAGTTCTAAGGAAAAATTTTGGACCAATAAAAGATAAACAGACAAGTGAATGGAGAAGATTACATAACAGTGAAATACATGGTCTTTATAGGAAGCCAGATATAATAAGAATACTTAAGTCACGTAAACTGCGATGGGCAGGACATGTGGCACGAATGGGGAATGAAAGAAGCGCGTGGAAGCTTCTTAGAAAAACCAGAGGGAAAACACGCCCAGTTGGTAGACCAAGAATGAGGTGGAAGAATAATATTAACTATGATTTGAGGGAATTAAATTATACAGGGAATGATTGAAAAGCATTAGCTTAGGATAGGGATGTATGACGAGCTTACGCCTGCACGGGCATGAACCTAGGGGTTCGATAGGGCTAGTGAGTTAAGGTTAACATTAAACATCTATAATGAATTAGATTAACAGTGATTCCGGGCACGCAACTAGTAACACAAATGTATAGTCAGGTTAATGTTACAAATGTTAGAAAAAATAAAATATAGGCCTATTTATATTTTTTCTCTCTCAATATTCTTAAATGTTTTTTGTTGCCTCCTATTCTAGGAGCATTGCCCGCTTGTCTCAATCTCCAGAATTAATAACTGTCTTAAGCGAACTATACAAATGATATAAATTATTTTTTCATAAAAATCAATTAATTGCACAATCATAAAAAAAAGTGTAGGCCTATTACTCTCGAAAACTGGTGAAAGAAAAAATTAATCAACTAAAAATGTAATTAACTGAAAATAGTAAATTAAGAGGTTTCAATGACAGGCTGAAAAAAGTGTATGCACAGAAAAATAAATAAATAATTTATAATTATGTTTTAATGGTCCACCGCTGTGGTCTCGAGGGAGCGTGCTGCTTTGTCACGCAACGAGCCCGGTTCGTTTCCCGGTCGAGTCAGGCACCTGGGTGAGATTTTTTTGGGGTTTTTATTCACCTGTAAGACAAATATCAGGAAGCTTAGGGCCCAACGATCCCCAAAAATCATCCGGCCATCATCATCATCATCCTTATCATCCTTCACCGGTGTGGAAAGCAACGGGAAGCTACCACACCTTTAATATGAAAATGCTATGATTGTAGTGAAAGACCTGCCCTCGGGCTGAATTACTATGGATGGATATGTGAATTATCTCTAAGACAATTATAATTATTATTGATGTTGCTTGGTATATTATTTACTTACTAGTGAAATAAGCTTCTCTGAAGAAAAATCAACGTTCCATTGGTGATTACCAATTAAAATCGAAGAACTACTACCCCAGAAGTTTTATCCCCAACTACCCCAATTGAAACGTATTCTCTTATGGCAAATTATAAAGATCATCGTGCTATATTTCAACTAATAGTATTTTTCAACTTTAACAAAAGATAAGTTTATATATAATGTTATGGGTGGCATTTTCCGAAACGTATAACTTGTTCTTCCTTATTTAATATTTTCATAGGGTTGCTAATTATATTTATATTGACTCTGGATATCCATTGATTTGTAACTTATTGTAAAATTATTTAATTACAATTATACGTTTAAATTGTGATTTCTGATAATATGAACAAAATTTTAATGAAATTGCGTCGCCTCAATGGTCTAGAGTTTATGTTCCTTACCTCTAGTCCTGATGATCGCGGGTTCAAACCCGTCCGGGGTCGATTGATTTTTTGTGATGGAAAAATCTAAGGGATAAGTCATCCGAAAGGGACTTTAAGCTGTGGGTCCCGAGTCTGAAGATTTTCAGGCTCGAAAAGAACTGCCAGCCTGAATAAAATGGCCTCTGTACGAAATTTAACCATTTAATCTTCATCCGTTCGAATAACACCTTAGTTTCCTGCTAGATGTCGTTTCAAGTTGATATATTAACCACATGTTCCTCGCTGGCATAGATAGAGAAATAAAAAGTAAAGTAATCCCACTACAGGCCTCGGGAGGCCCTTGGGGTAGTAGGAGGTTAAGGCTCCCACTTTTTCTAGATAATCGGCACTTGATAATAATAATAATAATAATAATAATAATAATAATAATAATAATAATAATAATAATAATAATAATAGCTTTATTTTACCTGGCAGAGTTAAGGCCTTAAGGCCTTGTCTACCACTCAACCAGGTTTTAAAAAAAATACAAACAAAAAATAGTCTTAAATCTAAATAATTACAATATATATATATATATATATATAAACGATTACAAGTTATGAATACAATACAATTAATATTTATAATGTATTTTGATTTACTCTAAATTTAACGAATTAAATATATAATATGTACAATATATATAAAAAAAAAACAGGAAAAGATTAATGACATAGTATAAAATTAAATAAATAGAGAAAAATTAATTATTAGACAACAGGTAACTGTATAAGCGTGACTTAAAGGTACCAAGTGTGCGGCAACCCCTGTTATCTTGAGGAAGGAGATTCCAGGAGCGGGCAGATGTTAGCCGGGTTGTCAGCCCTGCGTGACGGTCGCCTTTATCCTCAGAACAAGCGTCTGGTGCTCATTTCCGTTAGAGGCTGAGTCGACCCCAGGACCATAGTGCCGCCAGAAGGTTTTGGTCAGTTTAAAAATCCTGACCCCACCGGGACTTGAACCCTCGACCTTCCGACTTATAGCGCAGTGCCTTAACCACTATGCTACGCCGTGCCCGGCGTAATCACTAATTGTTTGTTTCGTTTTTTACATGTTTCGATGTGATATCTTTCGTATTTCTGTTCACATACTTCGCTATGCATGATATCTTTGGATCATGGAATGCTTTATCTTTACACATTAGGTGGTGGAATCCATGCACGCTTTATCTTGTGATGACGTGTCGTATCTGGAAATTTGCTTCTCTCCAGTTCCTGTCTATCATCGCTCCGGTCCTGAAGAATTCCGGCCATACTTCCTCTCTTTTCCTGCGTAGTCTTTGTAGCGCATGTTCCGAAGGTTCAGTAGTAGGTAAGTTGTTTTCAAGTCCTCGATAAGGAAAGTCTCCCTTGCCAGTATTTACACTAGTTGGTTTTTTGTCGTTTTTGATACTCCTGTTGTTCTTTCTATGTATGTAGCTTTCATTTTTTCCAGCGTCTTTAGATTAGCTTCTGCAAGATGTGGCATTTAAAAGCAGGATAGGAAGGGTTGCCTTTTGTTCACTGGAATTTATGAGTGGAAAAGAGAAGGGTGAGTCCTGGAAGTGAGGTTCTAAAGTTTTGGCAAAAACTGTAACTTACCAAAGTCGCTGCATCTACACGAATTTTAGAAATTATAAAAATATTATTTAAAATAATACACTTGATTAGGCCTAAATGTTTTTCACTTAATTTCGAAAGAGGAAAGCGGCAAAATAGTTATCATCATCTGCATTCATGGATTAGGTCTGTTGACCCGTTCCGACTTCAGCCCATCTCTTTCTAGGTCTGCCCACATCTCGGGTGCCTTTAGGTTTGTATTTTGTTATTTGTTTTGGATATCTATCTTTATTCATTCTGTCTATGTGTTGCTTCCATTTTTGTCTATATGTATCTATTTTATCAATAATGCAAATATTTCAAGTTCCTGTCTTATTTCTGTGTTCTTGATTCTGTCTTCCTTAGTGCACCCTTTAACGGATCTAAATTATTTCATTTCTGCCGCCGTTATCCTACTTAGATCTTTTTTTTTTTATGTATCCAGGCTTCTGAACCATAGAGCAGTACCGGTACTGCCAACGTTTTGTAAAATTTCAATTGGGTCTCTCTTGTTGTTTTGTTATTTAGTGATCGTTTTATCGTACCACATATTCCCTGGAATTTTGCTATTTTATTAGTTATATCATTATCATAATTAAATTAAATGTCACATCCTAGATAATTGAGATGGTTCACCTGTTCTGTGATTTTGTTTCCTATTACTATTTTGCAAAATAGTTATGCTACTAATATACGTATTCAACACGAGAAGCCACGTTTGAATAACTGAATATCCCTCTTCGTCTGCGCGAAATGGTGTTATATAAATTTATACTTACCGTTCACCATTATCATTTTTTCATATGTTATATTGTGTTTTATTACTTTATTATTATTTTTGCGATAATTTTGTTCATACATAGTAGTTATATTATATAAAATGCAGATTTATTAGGGAACTGTTTTCATCTTCGCCGCTGGACAACGATATCATTGGGTTTATGTGGCCAATGAAATCACACTTAATCACGTGATTCTGTTTACATCACAGCCTAAAGTAAAGCCGAAATAAGTATAATAAAGGAACTTATCCACTTTTTTTTCAAAGAAAGAAAATACACTTTCATTTACTTTGCATACGGGCCTGTTAGGCAGTACGTGCATATTCTGTTCCATGAATAAAAAAACATCCGAATGTATAAATATACCCTTACATAAAAAAGCATACAAATTAATATATGTAAGTCTATGTCTACAGTACATGCACAATAATACACATATACATAAAAATCATGTGTACAGATACAAAAAAAAATTAAATCTCACACTTTCTATTTTCTTTTTTCTCCACGGCGCAACAAGCCTAGAAGGCCCTTGACCTACCATCTGAATGCTGGCCTCACATCCACATGTATTAATCACAGAGGTAGACGATCATCCAATCAGTATAGGGGTGACATGTGGTCGACATGTCGAGTCCCCCAACCGTTTTAGCTTTTTTTTTTCAACCTGGAGTCGCTACTTATTGTAGCTACCCAAATGACTCACGATGCTGGGTGGGCGCCAGTCCCATACTGGTCGAAATTCCATGAGAAAATTTCTTGTCCCATTTCTCGAAGCGGCTCAAGTCCCGTAGCTTTGCGCTAAGGCTTTTTGCCTTAAATACTAGGCTACTCTCTGACTTTTTACAATAATGAAAAAAACTAGCTACTGAACAGATAAAAAATAACCCACACACGCGTGCTTACCCCCCCCCGCCTCCCCCGCATATAGCAAATGCACTAGAAGGCTATTCAATAAGACTACTTATTATATAAAAGTAAATATAGGAAACAAATATCACATTTAAATTATTTTATTGACTATTTAATTCATTACCCCAAATGGGAGTCAATTACCAATCACGTTTCAATTATTTTTTACAACCAATCACAGTCGTGTTTCACCTCGATAATTATCGAATTTTGATTACCGAAATAAAGAAATCTTACCCTTTTTTAATCTTCTGAACAGGTCAGAGCATTATTTTTCAGTGACTGACTCTAACAAATACGTTGAATATAGCAAATAATGAACAGGTTTCTTCGAACTACATATTTGATAATTGTGTGTTCAATAACTGTGTTTTTAAATACTGATTTTGTCGAGTTGTTACCGAAAAAAAAAATTAATAACGTAAAATGTTGGTTATAATATACAGTTTGATGTGTTTCATTTTTTCTCCACTAGGGTGAATTCTTACAGTATTGCGATCCTATTTGGCAATAAATAGTATGCTCAAGTTGCAGTGATGAACAAATGCAACAATCAAACATTTCTCATTTGTTTTCAAACATCACCGTTCACATTAAATATATAAATATTTTAAAATAACTATATTTAAATAATGATTTGTGAGTAAACAGCTTAATTTTATTCATTAAATAGTCCTAACAAATACCACTCTTGATTTTCAAATCCTCAAGATAAATTGGAAATCACTCGTGGCATTACTTATGATAATTCATATTTCCTCATTGATCTCCAATTTTGCTATCCCTCAATTTCTTTACCAAAAATTCACTAACACATATAGGGAAGCGAGGGAATGCTGACCCGGTCAGCAGTAGGCCAACGCAGTCCCATGCTGCGTTCTGAACCACTAGACGTGCTCTGGTTATAAGTCGCGACAATCACGCCAAGTTTCCCACGAAATCAAGCCAACCAGGTTAATTGCTCCAAGGTCAATCCCTTGATACGAAATTGATTTGTTTTCACGCCGGCACAATCTAGGTTGGCGAAGGTGAATTAAGCTTGAAAGTATCCTGAGAAATTTCACGCCATGCAGCTTTTCAACGTGACTTTAGAAAGGACAGACCACGATCAAACCTTGTGATTATCCGTTAAACGGTATCACATGCTACAACAAACATGTCCAACATCATAGTATGTTCTCACTGTCAGTTGTATGTGGCGGCCGGAGTGGACTATCTGCTCCCGAGGTTCCAATTAATCATTATTTTATGTTTAAAAAAAAAAAACTTTTATCTTTCCATCACCCCAACGAACATATTTAAACAATATTTCAAGAAAATAACTAATTCTAAATTGCATGAATTACACTGAGCAACAAAAAAGAAACTTTTTTTTGTCTCAGAAAGAAAAATATGTGATTCTAATAGTATTTTTGCTCCTGAATTCAAATATGATATCGGGTTTTCTGCATCACGCAAGGTTTTCGAGAGACAGGCATTTATAATTTCACCTAGAAAGTAAGAAATGATGATTTTCTGCTATATTTCGCCTATGGAGCATCCCTCTTGATGGTCCAACAATAATCACCCAGCATATTAGGATTCCATTTGCCTTGATATATATTTTCCATAGCTGAAATCTCCTGAGTTAGCTCATTTGGTTTTATTTTACAAAGGACAAACGGACGAAAAAACGTTTATTTAAAAATAATTATTTAAATCCATTAATTGAAATTGAAATAAAAAAACTGGGCGATGGAGAAATTCCTAATACATATTTGAAAACACGATGAAAAAACTGCATTAAGTTCAGCTATTGGTATTCTTGAGACAAAAATCATGTTGGTCAGTGTTATTATTACTTTCCGGATTCAAACCCGGTATGTGTTGATGCATTTTTAGAATGGATAAATCCAAGGAGCAAGTCTGCAAGGAGGGGCTTTAAGCCATGGGTCCCGATTCTGAAGGTTTTGAGGCTAGTAAAATATTGCACAGATGCCTTTTTATTCAGGCTTGCGGTTCTTTTACGAGCCTGAATATCTTCAGACTCTTGACTTACGGCTTAAAGTTCCTCCCGGAGAACTTGTCCCTTGGATTTTTTCCATCATTATGTAGGTATAGGAGAAAGAAATTAAGATTTGAATTTAGATCAAAATATATTAGTAATTTATATACTGCACATGAGTACAATATTTCACCAAAAAAAAAACATTAAGAAACGCCGGCATGGATTCGACTGGAGTAAAAATTTCCGGAGGTAAAATAGTCACCGAATTCGGATCTCCGGCGGGGCCTACTTCACACAATCCATACCAAAAAAAAGTCAATAAAACATTAGCTTATGATAGGGATGTATGGAGAGCTTATGTCCGCGCGGCCATAAAACAACGGGTTCGAAAATGCCAGTGATTTACTTATGTATATGAGTACAATACGTTATAATAATTGAACATAGAAAAATGATAAATGAAAGAATAAATAGTGCTATAAAAGCTATGAATTTATTTAATTCGGTTATTATTTAAGGAAAATTATAAAATGATAGCAATAAACAAAAACTATGCAAAAACCCCCATTGTGTTTTCAAGAGGATCTTGTCAGGTAAATGAAGGGGGGCGAAAATGATCTGGAGAAATGTAAATTCTTCGAAGGTATTCTACAAAGATAATGAGGATATTTAAAATTAAGGTATAAGTAAACATAGAACTTATTACAAATACGATAAAATAGGCCCTATATGCAAAGAAAACAGCTGATATGGCATTCCATTCATTTTAACTATGAAACATAACGTGGATTCCAACATACAAACAGAAAAACATAACACTCTTGACAGCTGAACAAAATGTTTTATAGAATTCCAAGTCATAAAAAGATATTGGAAAAGGAGAGGGACAAGTAACAACGTAAGAGAATCTAGGAACTAGAATAAAACATAACACGCTGTAAAATCTGGACTTATGTATAAACTATCTGATACCTGTAAAGCCACATCAAGAATTTATGGACTAGAACTTAGAGTTTAGTGTATGCTGCAGCTACCTGTGGTGCGATTTAAAACACTCCAGATATAGACCTACATATTTAAATCAATTATTTTCGGAGTTCTACAATAGAATTTTGTACTCTAATAACACTGAGCAACAAAAAAAATCTTTTTTTTTGTCTCAGAAAGAAAAATATGTGATCCTGATAGTATTTTTTCTCCTCAATTCAAATATGATATCGGTTTTTCTCCATCGCCCAAGGTTCCCGAGAGACAGGAATTTATAATTTCAAACACTTTAATATTTTATATATTCGTAACTACACAATATTCGAACATCCGGACTCACCTAGAAAGTAAGAAATGAAGATTTTCTGCTATATTTCGCCTGTGGAGCATCCCTTTTGATGGTCCAAAAATAATCGGCCAGCATATTAGGATTCCATTTGCCTTGATATATCTTTTCCACAGCTGAAATCTCCTGATGAAAGTGTTCCCCGTTTTATTTTACAATGGACAAATTGACGAAAAAATGTTTATTAAAAAAAGAATTATTTAAATCCATTAATTTAAATTGAAATAAAAAACTGTGGGTGATGCAGAAATTCCGAATACATATTTGAAAACACGATAAAATACTGCATTAATACAACTATTGGTACTCATGAGACAAAAATCATGTTGACCAGTGTAATATATTGAGATTAAAATTTAATAATCCTCCATCGGTTTTAATGGTCGAATATAATTAATTATTTGCCTCCCACACCGTAACCGAGTGTTTTAAGGCATCATGCGCTAAGGGATTTGGGTTTATTTGAGTCCACCATGAGAGAAGAAAACTTATCATTGAATTTCGACCTGTATGGGGTCGGTCCTACCCAGAATGGGGGAAATTTAGGTGGCTACAATAAGTAGCGGCTCCAGTTTGAGAAAACTAGCTATAACGGCTGAATTGCCTGACATGTTAACCACATGTCACCCCTATAGTTGTTGGGTGATCGTGTAACTGTAATTAATACATGTGGGTGTGAGGTAAATTATCGGCTGGTAGGCTAATAGAATATATGGTAATCGGAGGAAATTCAGAAGACCTACAAATAAATAGTATGATATTTAACGCGTTGAAGAATTTAAATATCCATCCACCCATAGTATTCTGCCCGAAGGCAGGTCTTTCACTGCAATCACAGCATTTTCATGCTATGCTTTGCAGTTTTACTAGGGAATTGTAGGTGTGGTAGCTTCCCGTTGCTTGCCACATCGGTGAAGGATGATGATGATTGTGATGATGATAATGATAAGGATGAAGATAATGATGGCCATATGGTTTCGGTGACCGTTTGAGCCTTAAAGTTTTCCTGACATTTGTCTTACAGGTGAAGAAAAACCCCGATAAAAATCTCACCCAGGAAAACTGCCCCGACCGGGGATCGAACCCGGGTCCGCTGCGTGACAAGGCAGCACGCAACCTCGAGACCACAGCGGTGGACAATTTAAATAACATGGATCTATAATAGATAAATCTGATACTTGTGAAAAATATATTATTAACAGAGTAAATTGTGCAAGGAAGGCGATTAGATCCCTGAATGACATTTTTTGGAATAGAAATTTGACCAGAAAAACAGACAATAATAGAAAGTATACTTACGTATATCAATTTTGATATATAAAATTCTGAGGATACTCTATTTCCAACCTTAATACTTGCTTTACAATCATACATTCTTTTTTATAAAATGTGTAAGAGATTTAGGTATTCCAAACTTCTCCATTGCCAACCAAAGCTTGTTGATGGGTACAGAGTCATATGCCTTTTCCAGATCTATAAATGTCAAATGAACTTCTTTTCCTTTAGCCAATATCTTTTCTGTAATCTGCCTAATCACAAATATATTATCAGGACACTGTGTATATGCGACAAAGCGGAATGGCGTATAACATATAACTGTGAGCTATATCGGTTGTATAAGTCCCCTTATGCGATTACATCAATTAAAGTTTCAATATTGCGATGGGCAGGGGACATTCAAAGAATGACTGAACATGAGATACCCAAGAAAATCATGGAATGTAAATTTGAAGGAAAAAAGAAATGTGGCACGACCGAGACTTCATTGGATGGATGGAATTTTGATGGATTTGAGGAAGCTGAGACTCGAAGGATGATGGCTGGTTGCTAGAGACAGATATGCCTGGAAGAGTGTTCTGAAGAAAGCCGAGGTTCGAATCGAGTGTAGTGCTGCTGCTGATGATGATGTAAGTAGGTAGTATTTTACTTATCTGCGTTCTTTAACAGTTATAGTATATTACGATGCGAGGTTGGGAAGAGGTTTTTACAGAATCGAGGAAAAATGTTTAAAACCCGAGCGACAGCGAGGTTTTTAATTTTCGAGATTCTGTAAAACACTTCACAAACGTGCGTTGTACATTATTTTTTTTGCGCGATGGTGTTTTCAAAATAATAAACAATAGTAAAATAATACAATCTTTGTTGGAAATATTTGCGTTCATTATAAACAATTGACTAATGTTAACAGTGTGGGCAATGTTTATTAGTTGAAACAACAGGAGGTCTTGATAACAGTTGTTGATAACATGGCCGCAAGGACGTATTTATTGCTTTATATTGTTTCAAATAAAGTTCAGTTAATTTAAATTGCAGTGCTTTGTTTTCTATAATATATATTAACACTACTTTTTGTATATTTTGTGTACATACATTGTACGTAGTATACAGTGGCTTTACTTCCCGCACGTGGGTCTAAATGTAATATTACAGTATAGGTATTTAGGGTCCCGCGCCGTAGCCGAGCGGTTAAGGTAGGAAGCCTTGGCGCAGAGCTACGGGACTTGCGCTGGTTCGAGTCTCCATGGGGGAAGAAATTTTCTCATGGTATTTCGACCAGTATGGTACCGGTGCCCACCCAGCATCGTGAGGCAATTGGGTAGCTTTAATAAGTAGCGGCTCCAGGTTGAGGAACCAGCTATAACGGCTGGGGGATTCGACATGCTAACCACATGTCACCCCTACACTGGCTGTTGTTCATCTACCTCTGTGATTGACACATGTGGATGTGAAGGGCCAGCAGCCGGCTGGTAAAACGGCAACCGCAGAAAAGTGGAAAGACCCTCAATCGGAATCGGTATTTAGGTTGGCAACCCCGAAATGTAGGAAGTTGAACTTTCAATAACGGTCCCCATTGCTGGTAAGTACGACAAAACGCACTATCGCGCAAACAGGTCAATTAAACATCTCGATTTTTAACTGGGCACGAAAGGATCAACACATTTTGTTCAGAGCCTTCTTTTTTTCCTGGCTTGGCATTTTTATGCGCCGTAAATATATGGCAGGACCAGGAAATATTCAGACGGAACTCCTAAAATATGGGGGAGATATTTTAGTAATATTGGTAACTTTTTAATAAAATTGAAATTGGAGACGATATCCCAGAAGACTGGAATTTATCGTACATTACTCCTATTTTTAAAAAAGGTGATAAAAAACTGTGTTCCAATTACAGAGGTATAAGCGTTATACCTTCAACAGCTAGGATTTTAGTAAAATTATAAATTTTAAACTTAAGGAGATAAAAGATAACTTAAGAGAAGAACAATGTGGATTCCTGAGTGGAAGATCATGTATTGATAATATTTTCTGTATTAGACAATTACAAGAGAAAATTCTAGCAAAAAATAAAGAACTACCTATGATCTTTATTGATTTAGAGATGGCATATGATAGTGTACCTCGACAATTGTTATGGATGGCAATGAGAAATATGAATATCTGTGATAAATGGATTAATATTGTTAGGAGGATCTATAGTAATACAAAAGCTAAAGTAAAAATACAGAATAATTTAACAGAGGAATTTACAGTAAATAAAGGCCTTAAGCAGGGATGCAGTTTGTCACCAATCCTTTTTAACATTTATTTAGACCAGGTTCTTAACTTGTGGTATAAAAAATGTTCTGAAATGGGTATTCCTATAGGAGGAAAAGTACTGCATTCATTGTTGTTTGCAGATCAAATAATTTTTGCAGGGGATGAAGATGATATGAAATATATGATAAATAAATTAATGGAAGAATATAAAAAATGGGGACTGAATATAAATTTACAGAAAACAGAATATATGTGTTTGGGAAAGGATGTGGATGACCTCATACTTGAAACAGGGAAAATAAAAAAATGTGAATTTTTTAAATATCTTGGGTAAATAATTATAAGTTTCGGTACCTGTGAGAGAGATGTACAGGCTAAAATTGCAATGGCAAAAAATGCAACTAAAACATTACATGGAGTAATTTGGAACAAAAATATTACAAAGGAAACTAAAATGAAAATTTATAAGAGCATAATACAGACTATTTTGTCATATGGAAGCGAAACTTGGTCTTTGACGGAATTACGAAAGAATAAAATTAGAACAGTTGAATTCGATTATTTTAGAAGAAGCCTCCAAAAAACAAGACAGGATAAAATAAGAAATGAATTCCTTTGGAGAGAAATGAAGGTCACCACATCTGTAGTTAAGAGGATTGAAAATCAAACGCTTAAATGGTATGGCCATGTACAAGGAATGGAAAATGAAAGATGGCCAAAAATATATACCAATGGTCACCCCCTGGAAGAAATAAACGTGGTAGACCAAGATGGAAATGGAAAACCTACGTCAGAACAATAATGGAGGATAGGAATTTGGAGGAGGGAGATTGGAATGATAGAGAAAAATGGAAACTGAAGACGGCAAACCTATAAGTGGGGGAAAGCCGAAGAAGAAGAAGAAATATATGGCAAACCCGCCGAAGCCTGTCCCAAGCCAGGTTGAAAAAGGGTGAGGGGGAGGAGTAACAACCTCGTTCAGTATGTTCGGTTGATAGTACCCTGTGAGAGCCCCTGCCTAAGGTTACAGGTACTGCTGCCTTGTAGTTTGATGTTGGTTCATCAAAGGCTAGAGGAAGACAACCTTGATAAAAAATCAAGCGATCCTTCAGGTTAGAGGTTGATGTGTGGGCCAGCTCCTCACTCATCGTAAAAGATATAAAATGCTAAAAAAAAAAGGAGCTTTAAGCCTCGTAATAACAGAATCCGTGGTAAGGGTTAAAACCTTTACTCTATTTTATTTTACTTTACTTTACTTGACTTGGAAGCAACACTCAGGATTTTTACGCCCTGAAAAATAAATCCATGCCAGCCGGTTTACACCAGCGAACCTCAGAACCAGCGAAGAACAAGATATCCACTTGTCTACCGGGACTATCAAAAACAAGCTTGTATATTTGGTGCCAAATACGCAGTGGGCTCGGTCTGGAATTCTCCTTGAACAGACAGATATCGTTAGAGAATCAATATTTGTCAAATTCTATATAAACATAATTGTGATATAAGACTGGAACACAAAAATTGTGAATGGTCTTCTAATTAAATCGGTTACGACACAGCTTATCATGTCTGTTACACAATACATCGATGGCAATGAACTTGACAGAAAGAGAGAACTAATATTTCCATCTTAACTGTTACCTTGATTGTGAATGAAAGCTCAGAGATACCAGAGACATCAATAAACCCACACTTAAGTTTAACGTCCTACACTTGAGGAAGTCCATGAATATAATGTTGGGTGTTCAATTGAATACAATGGATTCTCTAAGATGAAACATTCATAAAATATTTTAAGGTCAAATTTGTGAATTATTTCTAAAACAATATTATAACATGTTATTAGTAATTATAAAGCTGAGTATGCGATAATTAACATGTAAATAGATTTGGCAAATCGACAAAAAATAAACAATGTGTTCACACTTCAGTAGCAACGAACATAGGCTCCTTATATAATATAAATAAACAATATAAAGTTTGAAACTGTTAAGAGCTTGTACTATGGAACAAATATTTGTATTCACCCTCAGTTGACTAAAAATAAGACATTTTTTTTTTCAAATAAATCAAGGAGTACGACAAGGGTGTTTTCACTCTCACCTATATTATTTAATATTTATATGGATGATATCCTAATAGAATGGAAGAAGGTTTTAACTAATGAAGGAATATTAATTGATAATAAAGATAAAATAAATGCTTTATTATTCGCTGACGATGTTGTACTTTTAGCAGAATCTGAAAATGAGCTCCAAATGTTAGCATATAAATTTAAATTATTAGCCAATAGATATAATTGTAAAATATCAATAAATGAGTCAAAAGTAATGGCATTTATTGGTAAATATGGAATTAGATCAAAAATTGTATTGCATAACAAAATAATAGAACAAGTATCACATTTCCAATATTTAGGATGTGATATAACTTATAGAGAAAATAAAGATATAGAAAATAAAGTAAATAAATTTCAGGCTATTTGTGGAACCATAAAAAGAACCTTCGGTCGGAAAACAAGGAAAGATACGAAACTTAAATTATATAAAACAAAGGCTGTTCCTTTGTTGTTGTATGGAAGTGAAAATTGGATAATGAAATCAAGGGATAAAAGTAGGATACAGACTGCGGAAATGCTGTTTTACGTATTTTAGAAAATCAAAGTATAGAACAGGTGTCTAGTTTCAAATATTTGGGCTGTGATGTTGGCTACAATGTGGAAAGAGATATTGACTCCAAAATAAATAAATTTCAGACGGTGTGTGGAACAATACAGAGAACATTCAAAAATAAAATTAGAAAAGAAACCAAGATAAAAATGTATAATGTTATGGCGGTTCCCACAATATTGTATGGATGAGAAACTTGGGCTCAGTGAAAAGACAGAAGGATAGAATACAGACGGCAGAGATGCGGTTCCTAAGACAAGTTAAAGGATGTACAAGACTTTATAGAATAAGAAATGAGGATATAAGAGAAGAATGAAAGTACAGCCTTTATTGGATAAAGTCACGAATTACAGACAGAAATGGATTGATCACATGGATGGAATGAGTAAGGAGAGATATCCATTGTTAGCAAGAATTATCAAGCAAGAGGAAGGTGTGATGTTGGAAGACCTAGAAGACGTTGGGCTGATGCATTATGAAGTCGGAACGGGCAATTGCCTAATCCCTGGAGTGATGATGATGATGATGATGACAAGAGCGGATAGAATAAGGAATGAAACTATACGAGAAGAATTAAATATATATATAATTGAAGATAAGATCAGCGAAAATAATAAGAAATGGACAGAACACTTAATGAGAATGAACAACGAAAGAATACCAAAAAAAACCTTCCTGTATAATCCCAGAGGAACAAGAGATGTTGGCCGACCACGTATAAGATGGACTCCACTTTTAACTTCGCCGGAACAGGCTGCATAGCCTAAACCTTGTAGAAGAAGAAGAAGAAGTTTGAACAGACTTCGGTTTTCACGGCTGTAGTTATACTCGTATATTAAAAAGTATATTTTCGGGATTCTAGGTCGTGCATTGCAGTGTTGTCTTGATCCGATACTTTGGAATACATAACAATGACCGTAAAATTCTTAGACTATCCAATATACGCCCTTATGGAGAAGAAATATTTGAACTAACTAAACGAATTTTCAAGTTTTTTTTTTTTTGCGCGATAGTGCGCTTTGTCGTACTTACCAGCAATGGCGACCATTATTGAAAGTTCAACTTCCTACATTTCGGGGTTGCCAACCTAAATAAATATACTGGAATATTACATTTACACCCACGTGCGGGAAGTAAAAACACTGCCCTCTATATACACTACGTACAATATATATACAAAAAATGTACAATAGGTAGTGTTAATATACATTATACGAAACAAATTACTGAATTTTAAATGAACTGAACTTTATTAGAAACAATATAAAACAACAAATACGTACTTGCGGCCATGTTATCAATAATTGTTCTCAAGGCTCCTGTTGTTTCAACTAAAAAACATTGCCCACACTGTTAACGTTAGTCAACTCGTTATAATGAACGCAAATATTTCTAACAAAGATGTTATTATTTTACTATTATTTATTATTTTGAAAACACCATCGCGCTAAAAATAATGTACAATGCACGTTTGTGAAGTGTTTTACAGAATCTCGGAAATTAAAAACCCCGCTATCGCTCGGTTTTTAACATTTTCCCTTGATTCTGTAAAAACCACTTCCCAACCTCTTATCGTAATATACTACTGGGAATTTCTTTGTAGGTATAGTTGTTCTTATATTTACTATTACGTTTGGATAACTTACGAAAGAAGAAAGCCCAGCTAATACATTCACTTACGTTTCTTTTATGATGACAGGATATTGGAATAACACAATTTTTTTTAAAGAATAAGAGAATTTTGGTACCAAGACAGCTCGTTTATATATAATCGTAATGGGACAGGCATTATTGAGAGAAAGAATTAATGGCACTAGGAACGGATCAAGACAACACTGCAAGACACGGCCAAGAATCCCGAAAAGATACTTTGGAATAAATATAAAGTTTGTTTGATAATTTTAGGGTTATCCATCCATCCATAGTAATTCTGCCCGAAGGCAGGTCCTTCACTGCAATCATAGCATTTTCATGCTATGCTTGCAGCTTTACTAGGGAATTGTAGGTGTGGTACCTTCCCGTTGCTTTCCACACCGGTTAAGGATGATGGTGATGATGGTCATATGATTTCGGGGACCGTTTGGGCCTTATAAAGTTTTCCTGACATTTGTCTTACAGGTGAGGAAAACCCCCGATAAAAACCTCACACCCAGAAAAACTGCCCCGACTGGGGATCGAACCCGGGCCCGCTGCGTGACAAGGCAGCACGCTACCTCGGTCTCGAGGTGATTTTAGGGTTATATAAAAAGATAATTAAAAATAATATATTTCTTCCTTTTCTTTGTAAGCAATTTTTGCTTTCCCCGCACTACACGGATCTTGCAGGAATACGACCAATCAGGAAGAGGATTTTACAAGGAAATGGAGGGACTTTCCGGATGAGTGAACTGCTCAATGCTAGCATCACATCCGAAACAACACCAACCGTTAGACAAGATACACCGATCTCTCATACATCCATATTAAACTAGACGAACAAGGTATGGTTATTATGACGTTCGGTAACTATTTGATCCTTAAAGTTCCCTGATATTCGTCTTACAGATGAGGAAGAACTCCGAAATGTAACTCAACCAAAATACGTTTCTCGACTGAGGATTTAAACTCAAGCCACTGCGTCTGAGGGAACGATATTATCCCTACACTGCAGCGGAAGACAAATGATCTTATATCAACAGTACAGAATCTTGTATATTCAAACAAACATTGTTTCAAAATAGAATGTAACATGAAATAAAATCATATTTGTAAACTAAACAAATCATACATGACAAAAGATAGATAGTAGTTCATTCAACGACGCTTAGGTAATTGACGTTGCGAGAAAGGAACGATTAATTTTGCTCACTCTCAGAGACCTCTTATTTTAGGGCCATGGATTTATCTCTCCCGAAGAAGACACTTAATAGCAACCGCATCTCCACAAAAAGTTTGGACATGAGGACTACTTTCTGCTCCCGATATATCTGCTCATGCAATATTATTAGTAAGGAAGAATTTTGAGGAATTTTATATAAAAATTCATTGATCCGGCCTGGTTTGAATACATTAATGTTTAAAATTCTTTATGAAGGACTAGTAAAATCTTGTTTCATAGAATGAAGTTTCGCCAGGGAATTAACCAAATTGTTGTGGTGAACCATGGAAACAAATGCGAGCATGGTTAACCATTAACAAGAGTAGAAATTTTACAGAACTTTAACATGCTTGTCTTTTAACGAAAAATTTGAAACCCCTATCTTGTTTTTTTTTAATTTCCTAAATTTGTGTATTTCTATTTTGGAAATGTTTAATTAAAAAATATTTAGAAACAAAAAAGTGTACATTCTAATATAATAAAACAATATTCTCATACTGCAGTGTTTAAATAATATTTAGAAATTTTCATTTTTTACTTCTTATACTTATTTCGTTTTAATCCAATTAAAATTAAATAAATCTGGGCTTAAATATACCTACTGCTGAGATGCAGAGAACTCAGATGGATAAAAGCAGTTTTAGGAAAAGTGTAAAAACGATATAGTTTATGGAGATGAGAGATGCTAAATGGTGTCCAAATACATTCACATTTTCTTTATGCCTATATTCTAATGAACAATGAAAAGTTCTGAAACGTTAACCTAATAAATCATTTAACATAACACAATGTGAATATTCTAAAGTAAAGAACAACATATGTATTTTAAAAAATCTAAAAATTGAATATGAGACTGTTCAAAATATGAGAAATTCGTAATTTCTTAACAAAAAATGTCGGTTTTATACATAGCACAGCAATTTTGTGAACACTTGCTAGAAAGATTGTGTAAAAATCACACTGTTCGACCACATACCGTATGTAGGTGATGTGGGCGTACAATGGAAACTTAGTCACTTGTTGCTTCAACCTACCCAATTTTGTGATTATCTCATTGCTAGTTCCTTTTGTGATTTATTTCTGACAGGAAAAATCTCTTAAATCTAGTTTACGTGTTCATTACTGTATTATAAATCACACTATTTGAGAATTAGGACACATTATTTCTAGACACAAGAACCTGACAGATTGATTTTCACAAATTTATAAGTTTCTCAAGTTTACCCTAACCCAGATATTCAAACCCCCACATTTTAATATAGGTAAACAAATAGGATTTTTTGTATTGTATTGTAAGCCTATGTTTTCCCTTTACAGAGATTTAGGCGCTCTCCCTACAGGGAAGAATTTGAACCATACTAATTTAGTTACACTTGTTTTCGTATAGATGTCATTTTGAGTGGTACGTGGTCAGCGTTCCGCCTCATACTGACATCTAGGAAACCAAGGTAGTACTAGGACGGGAAAATTCAGTAAATTTTGCTTAGAGGCCTTTTCATTCAGGCTTAAGGACTTTTTACGAGCCTGAAAATCTTCAGACTCGGGACCCACGGCTTAAAGTCCCTCCCGGAGGACTTGCTCCTTGGATTTTTCCGTCCTAAAAAATCCATCGACCCGGCCGGTTTGAACCCGCGAACCTCGGGACCAGAGGCAAGGAGCATAACCACTAGTCCACCGCGGCCGACAATAGGATTTTTCCTTTTCCAAATAGGTGTATATATTTTCCCAAAATAAGAAATAATTAAGGTTTAACTTGGGCGAATAATAGTTTGTGTTCTTGAGAATTTCCTCTGTTGATGTTCCAGGCAGTGTTAAGTGATACTCGATATGTCACGGGAACTAAATCCCACGCTACTCAACCCTATTACTTAATCGCTAAAAGTTTCTTCCTCCTCAACTCGTGTCCGATTCAGAGCCTGGTCGAGGGATGAAAGTCTGTGAATAACAAGGAAGTCGGCCGACCATGCCTGACGTACTATCACAGGGGCAGATGAGTGAAATGAAATCAAATGAATGGAATGAGTGTGAAGAAATTATGAAATTAAATTTGTGGCAGGTGAAAACGGAAGAAACCCCAAGAAGAACCAGCCCAGACTTCGTTTCGTCCACT
The DNA here is from genome assembly GCA_030220185.1 of Diploptera punctata. Taxonomy (NCBI): domain Eukaryota; kingdom Metazoa; phylum Arthropoda; class Insecta; order Blattodea; family Blaberidae; genus Diploptera; species Diploptera punctata. The sequence continues at coordinate 48,165 of JASPKZ010003825.1, read as the reverse complement.
ACGAAACTCACACGGAGTGAACTCGAGACCCTGGCGGTGAGAGGCGAGCGTCTAACAGCTTGCGTCACGAACACGCCACTAAAAACATATGCAGTCAAAATAAAATGGATGGATACATGAACAAATATCTTTGTCATTTTTTAGTCATTATTACTGAGACGTTGGACTTCATCAAATAAATATTTACATAAAACAGTGAATGGAGATGAAATGTTTACGGAAGTATGTTAAGAAAACTAGGAAGAAAAATTTGAATACAGAAACCAGAGGACGAAGTAGATTAAGATTATAAAGGACAGATACTGGAAGGTTCTCAACATGGGCACTAAAATATAGAATACAAACTAAGAAACGGGGTCAAGGAGAAGGTAGAGGTAGCAACTTTGTTAGAGCTAGACCCTACTCTGGTCCTCACCAACCCATGGTTAAGTGGAGGAGATATGCAAAACCTTTTTTCTCTGATGAAGCTGTAACCAAGACCGTCCGTATGTGGTGAAGAACCACATCCTGCTAGAGGTGGCCCTGCTTTAAGTGAATACGGCGGATCTAGACATGGCTCTTCATAAAAAGTCCCAACACACTTTACCCCAAGTGTGAGTATTGGTAAGGGTGCAGGAGAAGGAAACTCCGAAAATAAACCCGGGAAGAAGACTCTCGTCAGTTGAGGAGAAGGCAACCTTCTAAGGGAAAGGGACCCCAATAGAAAATCTCCGGTCCTCCAGGTTGGGGGTTGTGCGTCGGGCCGGAAACCAACCACGTAAAACAATATTTGTCAAAAGTCTCACACTATTAAGCCGGATGGAATTATGCGCTGGGCTGAACAGATGTGAGATCGGAGCAGGCAAAGACCTAATCCATCAAGGATGATGATGATGATGATGATGACGATGATGATGATGAAACTAAGAAACCGAGAAGTTGACCGAGATAGGGATGGAACAAACGAGTTATAACGAATATTGAAAGAAGAATAGATTGGAATGGATGAAATGGAGATGTGAAATGATCAAGAATGGGTGAAGGTATTTTTCCAAGACAGGACCAACAATAGTAGATACCAGAAGATATGAAGAAGAAGAATTTTCTTTGTCGTTAAATAAATAAATCTATTTTTTCTTCTGTTTGCATTTCTATAGACTCCTAGTACATCCCTACTTGGTGCAAAGGTGCTCCCTTGCGAGAGATTTTTAATCAAGCTTATTTAGTTATGCTTATTTCTCTACAGATATCAGCGTGTGACAAGTCATTACGTCCTTACCAATATATTTCTCTACAGATATCAGTGTGTGACAAGTCATTACGTCCAAACCAATATATTTCTCTACATATATCAGCGTGTGACAAGTCATTACGTCTATACCAATATATTTCTCTACAGATATCAGCGTGTGACAAGTCATTATGTCCATACCAATATATTTCTCTACAGGTATCAGCTTGTGACAAGTCATTACGTCCATACCAATATAAATATAGTATATCTGATAATAGTAATATAATGTACGGTTAAAAACTATAAAATAGTTACCTTGTAGGTCCGTCTCCTCAACTTAAGTTGTTTTAAAACTCTGTAGGCCTTTCGGGACTAGTCCCATAATCAGCAAAATGCATTAGGTCCGTACTTGTTGACCCTTGTTGAAACACTGACTTGGTTGTGAGTATTTTGTACAGAGAATTGTGTGGATTAGGTGAGTTTTCATTAAGAATCACTCACCCAATCCACACAATTCTCTGTACAAAATACTCACAACCAAGTCAGTGTTTCAATAAGGGTCAACAAGTACGGACCTAATGCATTCTGCTAATTATGGGACTAATCCCGAAAGGCCTACAGAGTTTTAAAACAACTTAAGTTGAGGAGACGGACCTACAAGGTAACTATTTTATAGTTTTTAACCGTACATTACATTACTGTGAACTAACACCTCAACGGAAACTTACCATGAATTTTACTAGTATCGATATCTGATAATAGATTAGCAATTACTGTAGCTCCTCAAAATGATATGTGTCCTCTTATTCTTGCCAGAGCATTATCCTATTCTATACTATTCTATTAATAGACCGAAACCTAAATATATCATTTTTCATCGTCTCAGTGAGACACCTATTAAGCAACTTATGTTTTACTTGGATGAGAAAGATCGTTTAAATTTCGCTCAGATGCACTAATTTTGCTTTTAGTACTTTTGCAGACCAAACAATTTTTAAACCCAGAATCTACAGATTAAAGTCTCCAGGAGGACTTGTCCCTCAATGTTTCCATCCCAAAAATCCATCAACCCCTGCAGGATTTTAATCCGCCACCCTCGGGACCAGAGCCAAATAACTTAACATCTAGACCACCGAGAACGATAAATAAAATATATGAATAACTTTAAAAATGTTGATCAGACTTATAAATTGTAGTTACACACGAATAGCAAAGTTTTCTTTTGTAATTTATGTAACCAAATGATGAATAAATCTAAATCGAGAAAATAATTAAGTCACACAACATGACCGCGAGCTGAGTATGCGCCAAACACCAGCAATATTAATCATTTTAGTTCCCTTTATGGACAGGAAAGTAGAAAACGTTTTAAATAAATAACTTGTGTGATGCCTTGTAAGTGGATCCGGATGCCTGCTGTGTAAGAATCCTTGGTTTTAGTGTATGCAAGGCTAAAGCGCTTACTATGATATTATTGTTTACTTGCGTCCCACACGTTGCAAAATAATCTATATTGTGAATAGTGTTTCTTATTCTCTCGCTGTCACTAAATAAAAAACCTTCTGTTCGAATTGGGATATTTATTACATATATCTGAAAGTTAGAAGCTGACAAAAAAAGACAGTAAGATTACAAGTTGGCTTTGGAGAATAGTAATAAATAGTATATTACGACGCGAGATTGGGAAGTGGTTTTTACAGAAGCGAGGAAAATGTTTAATAACCGAGCAATAGCGAGGTTTTTAATTTCCGAGATTCTAAAAACACTTCACAAGCATGCGTTGTACATTACTTTTTGCGCGATGGTGTTTTCAAAATAATAATTAATAGTAAAATAATAACAGATTTGATCTCTCTAAAATACAATTTAAGAATATCTACATCTAAAACAAAAATATTAGCTCTGAAAGGAAAATGTGCATAAGAACAAAAATAATGATAAACAATGTAATTATAGACAAAGTTCAGAATTTTAATTATTTGGGATGTCATTTAGGTAATGACAAAAATTTAGATAAACACACTAAAATACAACGATTCAATTATATCTATGTGGCACAATTACACGCACTTTATTGAATAAGACTAGAAAATAACTATTTTGAAGTTTTACAAAGTATTGGCAGTTCCATCTCTTATCTATGGATGTGAAACCTGGACATTAACAAAGGCAGATAGTAAACAAATAGAGGCTGCTGAAATTAAGATGTTGAGACCAATAGCAGGATACCAAAGGACCGATAAAAAGAAAAACGAAGATATAAGAACAGAACTTAATATATTTAATCTCTGTGAAAGAATAAAATATTATCAAAATGCTTATCTTCAGCACGTATTACGAATGAATGAACAGCCCATACCAAGAAGAATGTATAATTATAAACCAAAAGGAGAAGAATGTTTGGAAGACGATTGAAGAGATGGAAGGACCAATTCGACCTATAATGAGATCGGAACAGGCCATTGGGCTTAATCCTTGTTGTTGTTGATGATGATGATGATAACAGATTTGTTGGAAATATTAGTGTTCATTATAAACAACTTACTAACTTTAACAGTGTGGGCAATGTTTATTAGTTGAAAATACAGCAGGCCGTGTCACCAATCAGTTAAAATGGCGGCAAGTACTTATTTATTGTTTTATATTGTTTCAAACAAAGTTCAATGCATTTCAGATGCAATGATTTGTTTCGTATAATATATATTAATTCTACGCTACAACCCGGAAGATCGAGGGTTCGAGTCCCGGAAGGGTCAAGATTTTTAAACTGACTCAAACATTCTGGCGGCATTATGGACCTGGGATCGACCCAGCCTCTAAAGGAAATGAGTACCAGACGCTTGTTCTGGGGGCAAAGGCGGCTGTCACGCAGGGCTGACAATTTGAAACTAAAGTTATATTATTCTGTTATAAGACCGAAAGATACTTATGGATGTGAGACCTGGATAATCACGCTTAAAGGTGAGTTACTATTTACGACTTTTGACATACAATTTTGAGGAAATTATTTTAGGAGTATGCCGTAAATTCTGATGGTACATGGAGAAATTAGTGAATTACGAACTTGATTTACTAATTAAAGGAGCAGATATAGTACTATTTGTGAAAAGCCAATGGGCTGTTTGGATTAAAATTGAGGAAGAGAGAATTCCTAAAAGATTTTTTTTACTATACTCACAAATACAAAATGTAATTGTATTTATAGCAATCGTGTGATGAAGATACAGTGTATTGAAACAGTTGTTACGAATGTTAAATAAAACAAACATTTATGAAAATCATATAAAATTGTGATAGTTTTATTTATTAAATAAAAGAGTTTTGTTGCGGAAACCTGATGGAATACAATTGAATTAAAGACCCATGACCAAATGGACTGATTACACTGGTCAACATGATTTTATGTATCATGAGTACCAATAGTTGTACTTTATTTCAACTTCAATTAATGGATTTAATTAATTATTTTTTAATAAACGTTTTTTTGTCCATTTGTCCATTGTAAAATAAAACCAAATGAGCTAACTCAAATGGTTTAAGCTATGGAAAAGAGATATCAAGGCAAATGGAATCCTAATATGCTGGCCGATTATTGTTGGACCATCAAGAGGGAAGCTTCACAGGCGAAATATAGCAGAAAATCGCAATTTCTTACTTTATAAGTGTGTCGAATGTTCGAATATTGTGTAGTTACGAATGTAGAAAATATTTAAGTGTTTATAAATTCCTGTCTCTCGGCTGGAGAAAAACCGACATCATATTTGAAATAGGAGAAAAAATACAATCAGAATCACATATTTTTCTTTCTGAGACAAAAAAAAATATTTTTTGTTGCTCAGTGTTATATGGAGGATGATTTGAGGAATATTATTAGAGTGAAAGACTGGAGAAGGTTTGCAGAGAATAGGACTGAATGGAATAGTATTATTAAACGGGCTAAAATGCATTCTGAATTGTGACGTCAATTGAAGAGGAAGAAAGAAGGAACAGACTTCAAATATTTATTTCTTCCAAACTACAAAAAATAGAAACACAATTCCAACGTTCCTGGAAAGAGAAAAGTTCAACTTTCACTATTTTATGTATTCAATATGAGCACCATGTGTTACACGACAGATATAAAAACGATGCGGTTCATTTCTTGTCACACTCGAAACAGCTGGTCTTTCTTTAGTTATCGAATTCACAGCTTCAACAATTCGATATCGCAGATTTTCAGGCATAGGGGGATAAGAACACGGTGTTTTATGTACCCCACAGATAAAAATCACACGGGGTTAGGTCTGGTGACCCGGGAGGCCACCGACGATGAAGATGATCTTCTACTCTTCCTCTTCCGATCCAACGTCCTGAAATGGTGTTATTCAGGCAACGTCAGATGTGGTTAGAGAAATGAGGCGGGGCACCATATTGCATAAAGATCAAGACATCCAAGTCATCCTCAAGTAGAGGAAATAACCAGTTTTCAAGCATATCCTGATAGATTACTCCTGTCACCGTTTTCTACAAAAACAAGAAAGGTCCATAAACTGTGTTTACAGATATGGCACAGAAGACTTCCAGGTAGATTACTCCTGTCACCGTTTTCTCCAAAAGAAGAAAGATCCATGAACTTTGTTTACAGATATGGCACAGAAGACTTCCAGTATTTGGGCTGCGATGTAACTTATGAAGAAGATCAAGATATAAATAAGAAAATACAGAAATTTCAACATATTTGTGGAACAATCAGACGAACACTGAGGAACAAAGTAAGAAAGGATACGCAGCTAAGATTTTACTCGACGATGGCACTACCAGTGGCGATGTATGGAAGTGAGGCCCGGGTCCTGAAGGAAAGAGAAAAAATAAAATACAGGTAGCGGAAATGAGACTCTACGGGCTGTGAAAGGTTGTACAAGAGAAGAACATGTTAGAAATGATAATATTAGAGAGGAACTAAAAGTACAACCACTTCTACACCAAATAGAAGAACACAGGAATAATTGGAAGGAGCATCTGCAAAGAATGGCAGAGGATAGGATACCAAAGATGGCACTGATGTATAATCCTGTAGGACGAAGATCGGTGGGAAGACCAAGAAAGCGTTGGGCTGAACAAATGTGAGATCGGAACAGGCAAAGACCTAATCCGTGAAGGATGATGATGATGATAATCTTCGGTGAATCTCTTTCATGTTCAATAACTGACATAGGATTTGCCGAGATTGGAACTTCAAACTTTTCTCTAACCAAGAACGTTGGAATTGTGTTTCTATTTTTTGTAGTTTGGAAGAAATAAATGTTTGAAGTATGTTCCTTCTTTCTGAATAGTCCTGTATATAATTAAACAATTTAAATTAATTCAAGTAGTGGTTAATAATTAGACATTTATTACTATGACAAACCCTGTGAACTATAAACATTCAATTCAGAATGGTTCACTTCCTAGCATAAATATTAATTTAATTACTAGTAACTTGATTTATATTTATAGTTCTGTACTATTAAGTCCGCATTCTGAATCAAATACACATTTACACTGAATAGCTGAGCATCTGAATCCAACTTTCACCTCCCTTACTTTATTATGAGCAAATTAGCACCTATTTAATTGATATAGATGTCAGGGTTAACGGCCTACACTAACATAAGCATAACAATGACTTAGACAAGCCACTAAGGGAATGGAATTCTGATTTAAATAAAGTCATTATCCTTTCAAATTAACACTTCTAAAGCCTTGAGTGAGAAAGTTGTGGATATGTCTTTGCTTACTATAATGTTCGCCAGAATTGTATTAGTTCTTTTGTTCCCTCGTTAAGTCTACATGAAGTGATAAGAAAGGGCAATATTTCAGATATATTTTCCTCGCATTATAGATTAATCTCCCACCCTGAAGGTATATCTACTTTGGCGTAGTGGAGGGGCTTGCATGGTCATATAATACTTATAGCTAATGAATGTGTGGAGAAAAATAAGGAGGTGGTATATAGATATAAACCAACAAAATATTTTCGCCGAATGTACGATAAAACGCTCACTGTTTTTACAAAGATACGTAAAATATGTTTGGGGAAAAGAATCTTATATAATCAACCTAGGATTTAAAGAGAGATCAGAGCTTGTTTGTTTTAGACTAGGGGCATGGAAATTTCTAAAAATTAGCGACGATCACGATATGCAAATATGTCCAATGTGCGTGAGCTTTGAAGACGAGATACATATATTAGGAAAATGTAACGATTTAGAATATTGGAGACGTCAGTTATTACCGGAAAGGTTTCTAAATTCAAATCGTGAAAGATTGGCATGCTACGAGTTAATAGTAAATCCAGAAAATTGGATAAACTTGGGTAAATTTCTGGACAAAACGCGGAAAATAAGAACAACACTCATTCATGAATAAATATATGTTATCAAAATACATTACCATTAATTCTTCTTAATAATTCTACATTACTTAATTAATGTATAATATTACCTATTTACAGAATGAATGAAGATAGATTCCAAAACAAATAACAAAATACAAACCTAAAGGCACCCGAGATGTGGGCAGACCTAGAAAGAGATGGGCTGAAGTCGGAACGGGTCAACAGACCTAATCCATGAATGCAGATGATGATATTACCTATTGTAGGCTATTATTATGTAATTGTAATATTATTGTGTTTTCTTTATGAAATTGTAATATTATTGTTTTCTTTTTGTTTTTCTTTATACTATTACCAAATATTACATTATTGTAACGGGCTTTCAACAGCACGTACGGCTTACTGCCCGTGCGACCCATATTTGTAAATAACATTGTATATATCTTACTTTTAGTCTAATAAAGTTCTATTACTACTACTTATAGCTAAGCCTGCAGAAAAGTTAGCTTACCGGTATGGTCTTCGAAGCTGGACAGGTCAAAGTTGATGACCCATACAAAAAAAAGGATACTGATCCTCCAGGTTGGGGCTGTGTGCGAGATTAACAACCTCACGCCGAAAAAAATAAATAAATAAACCCAACATAATACCTCCGAATGGTGGATCATCAGGTAACGACTTTGACAAGGTTTCACGGAATCGAAAAAACTACAATGCTTGCAATTTGTGGAGGAAGACTTGAAGAAAATGATAATATTATAAAATGGTGGGATAACATGTTTAGAATGGAGGCTCATTTTAAAGGAGGTTAAAATTCAATAAAAACTGTGACGCTTTGAAAAAAGAAGAAATAGAGAACAAACATTATTATAAAGATACGAGTGCTTTTCTGATTTATGGAGCTAGTAAATGTGTTCTTAATGTACTCCAATGCTTCGGTTTACGAGTCATTAAGTGTTTTCAAAATACATCCTCATGTGATCCGAGCAATCTGCTAAATGCTACCATAGTTTTCATTGTTTGTCAGTATTTCAATATCTAATTTAAAATAATCTGTAAGATAACACACTTAGTTGTTCTTATTAGAATAAGCTTCCTATTCGATGGTAGATTAATTAAGATAGTTATATTTCTTTATCCTCCATTCTTTACCTTGTGGTGGAGTGGCTTGCGTGCTTAATGATCCCGAGAGCTATGCCGGCGCGGCGGTAGCATTGCTGCCAATAGGGTCACCCATGACGGACTGGTCGAAGGTGATAAGCCAGATGAAAAAAAGTACCTTGGTCGAAAGAGTGACGATTTTTCACCGTAAAAATACAACCGTCAAGAAATGCGGACATGGGTTCAACTGGGGTAAAATTTTCCGGAGGTCAAATAGTCCCTCATTCGGTTCTCCGGGCGGGGACTACTTCAGGGAACCCATGCCAAAGGCTCAAACATAGGGACATGTTCCTAGGAACATGGAATGTTAGGACTTTATACACCAAAGAGAGATGAACAGACAGGTGAATGGAGAAGACTGAATAACAGTGAATTACATGGTCTTTATAGGAAGCCAGATATAATGAGAACAGTTAAGTCTCGTAGACTGCGATGTGCAGGACATGTGGCACGAATGGGGAATGAAAGACGTGCATGGAAGCTTTTTGTAGGAAAATCAGAGGGAAAACACCCAGTTGGTAGACCAAGTATGAGATGGGAGAATAACATTAACTATGATTTGAGGGAAGTAGATTATACAGGGGATGATTGGAATACATTGACTCAGGATAGGGATATATGGAGAGATTATGTCCACGCGGCCATGAACCTACGGCTTCCATAGTGCCAGTGAGTTGGTTAGTTAGTTAGCTATTTCTTTATCAAAAAAATATTCTAACGTAAGTCATATCTTGGTTTATTTGAAGATTTTTTCGTTCCTTAAAATACAATTTAAGATTGAAAAATTTAAATGAATCCCTATAATCGTGTCCAGCATAATGCTAGTTCGAAAGCTGAGATGAGATGAAGCCCTATTATTGAAAGGCTGTGATATACGAGGATTCTGGCTCTGCCAGTTTGATCCCATAAATTCGGAACCAGAGGCGAGCATGGTCACCAAAACTGACTGAAATATTATTAGTAGAGCTCGAAAATTGAGGAAAAGCCTTTTCGTTTTTTTTATTTTAAGCCAGAAGACGAGGCCCAACATAATATACACACATTTTGGATCATTATAGTCCAGAAAATTGTGGGTTTTATTTATCCTTTTTTTACCTTTTCAACGTATTTTGGCTTATTGGCTCTTTTTTGTAGCCTTTTCTTTTTTGTAACGTTACCTTCTTTTGACTACATTTATACCATTTGTATAATTCAGGAGTCCGCAAAGTCTAGCTTCAATTCTAATTTCTTTTGGAAAATACTTTCTAATTTTACTTTCTGAAGACTTTTCAGAAGAGACAGAAATATGAAACTGTCGAAATTTCAAATGATATGCGGAACTAGACATAAAACATTAAAGAATAAAACAAGAAAAGATACTAGATTGAAGTTTTATAAAACAATGGCAGTACCTGCATTACTTTATGGGAGCGAAACTTGGGTAATGACCAAAAAATTACAAAGTAGAATACAAAGCGCAAAAATGAACTTCCATACAAGAACAAAAGGCTGCACAAGATTGGATCGGATAAAGAGTGAAGATATAAGAACAGAGTTAAATATATATCCATTGAATGAGAAAATCAAAGAATACAGAGAGAAATGGTTTACACATGTAGAAAGAATGAATGTATCAAGATTACCGAGAGCAACATTCAACTACAAGAGGTTCAAGGAATGTAGGAAGCCAATAAAAATTTGGACAGAACAACTGTGAGGCGGAACAGGCAATGTTTGCCTAGCCCGTGAAGTGAAGAAGAAGAAGACTTTTCATATTTTAAACACTTTGTTCTGAGGTAAACTATTGAAACCTCACAAAATACCCCGTTATTTTTAACCACCAGCCTACTGACTGCAAAAACTATTGTATTTTGACTTCACATTTTCTAAGAATTTGCTACTTTGTTAAAATTACCTCGAACAGAGGGTGAAGGCAGTAAGGTTGTCTTTATGCACTCTTTAACAACTAAAACACTTGTTACGTCCTTTTCCAGTTTTTATAATCCAAGATCCGGCTGCAAGATTACTATGTTCATCGAGTGTATGAACAAAATCAATTTTTTTTTCTCAGAAAATTGCGAATTACTGAATACATTTTTGCCGAGTTGCCTATTAAAATTCGGCCGCCAGAATGTTTAATTAAACTATTATTTATTTATTAATTAATTTATTTATTTATTTATTCGAAATAATTTGATTTACTTGTTGTTAAAATAAATTATAATCCAGTTCGCAGAAATTGATGTATAGAGCTAGAAAAGTTTTGGTTGCCATTGCACACTTGGCCGTAAACCACTTCGCAGCTACAGCAGGCTGTGGCACCAATCAGTAATAAAATGGCGGCAAGTACGTATTTATTATTTTATAATGTTTCAAATAAAGTTTAGTTCATTTAAAATGCTGTGATTTGTTTCGTATAATGTATATTAACACTACCTTTTGGATCTATGTTTGTATATACATTGTACGTAGTATACATAAAGGGCAGTGGTTTTACTTCCCGCTGCGAGGGAACAATATAAAACAATAAATACGTACTTACCACCATTTTACTACTGATTGGTGTCACAGTCTCCTGTAGCCGCGAGGAGGTTTACGGCCAAGTGTTCAATGGCAACCAAAACTTTGCAAGCTCTATACATCGATTTCTGCGAACTGAATTATAATGTATTTTAATAACAAGTAAATCAAATTATATCGAATAAATAAATTAATTATATTTTAATTAAACATACTGGCGGCCGAATTTAATAGGCAACTCGGCAAAAATGTATTCATTAATTCACAATTTTCAGAAAAAAATTGATTTTGTTCATACGCTCGATGAACGTAGTAATCTTGCAGCCGGATCTTAGACTATTAGATCTTTTGTAGGATATTTTAATGTCTGTTATAGGCATTATATAGGTCTTCAACTACCGAGCCTTAATTATTAGATTTTGAGAGTTACTGTACTGGCTCTAACGATGTTCTAATTAACTCACAACTGGTTGCAATTCCTTTTTAAAAGGTCATTCGAACTGTTCTTCCCCGGTTCTTACAGCACGATTTAGTTGGCCATTTAGCAATGACAGCTTCACAATAATATTAATCTGACAGCATGAGGAAGCAACGACCACTACAAGAACATTACATAAAATATTTTTATTTATTGGTACAATATTTACAAATGGCGCTGTATATACGTGAGCTCCGTGATGAAATCAATCTGTTTGCGTGTCGATGTCTCTTTTTGACTCCCACGCGTGCCAACTAGAAAAAGATTCTCGGTGTGTGGCTTTCAATTCAATGTCCATAAACATGTCATAGTGCTATTCTCCAAACTGTAGCATCATCTTGGTCACTCTGTTGGATAGCTCTTCTCTTTTCAGCTATTTGTAACGCTTTCCATCATCCCAGCTGGAGTTGCACTAACTAACTGTTACATCATTCAAAAAATACATCTTCGCATTTTTTATTACAAATCACTGGAAATTCCTGGCTTAACAAGATTCTGACGTTGATTAAAATAAATTACATTTTATTATCGTACCTTCTTCTTCTCCTTAGACACTACGCTGGATAAAAAAAATAGATTTTTTCGAGTAGGCCTATATAATTCTAGTAATGTCGGCCGCGGTGGACTAGTGGTTATGTTCCTTGCCTCTGGTCACGAGGGTCGTAGGTTCAAATCAGACCGGGATAGATGATTTTTTTTTAGGATGGAAAAATCCAAGAAGCAAATCCTCCGGGAGGGATTTTAAGCCTGGGTCCCGAAACTGAAGATTTTCAGGCTCGTAAAAGATACTTAAGCCTGAATAAAAGAGAGCTCTAAGCAAAATTTACCGATCTCTCATCCTAGTAATACCTTAGTTCGTGCTAGATGTCTCACTGGGTTGGTATGTTGACCGTATGCCATTCATGATATGTATGTTATATATATATATATATATATATATATATATGATTAAGAAAGTTTTCTTGGGTTTTCCGCGTCATGGATTCAAGTTCGGCCTCTGGCCATTGATTCCGACGTTTCGGCATGATCCCACAAGCCATTATCAGTGGCCAGAGGCCGAATTTGAATTCATGACGAGGAAAACCCAAGAAAACTTTCTTAATCATACTTAGATCTGCAAAAATCCGCAATATAACACACACACACACACACATATATATATATATATATATATATATGAGCAAATCCTCCTTCTTCTTCTTCTTCTTCTTCTTCACTTCACAAACTGCCTTTTACGCCTCACAGTTGTCCTGATCATATTTTCACTGGATTCCTACATTCCTTGATCATTTTGGCTTGTAGTTAAATGCTGTTTTTGGTAGTCTTGTTATTTTCATTCTTTCTATAGACCTATGTATAAATCATTTACCTTTGTATTCTTTGATTTTTTCATCCAGTGTCATATCTTCATTCTTTAACCGAGCCAATCTTGTGGAGACTGTTGTTCTTCCAAGGAAGAATACGGTTTGTATTATACAATCTTTATTGTTTTATGGACAGTTCAGTTCCACATATCAATTGAAATTTCGACAGTTTAATGTTTATGTCTCTTTCAATTTTTGTGTTGATAGTAAAATTAGAACCCAAATAATTTGTTACTTGTTCGAGAGGCTTTCTATGAGCAAATAAAGTAACTAAATTTACTTGCTTCTAATAACTCCTAACAAAGAAGAGGCTATGGCTCAATATTGGGCTACGCATTTATAGATAGATACAACTGGGAACATTACCGATATATGCTTTTTTGCGCGATAGTGCGTTTTGTCATACTGACAGCAATGGCGACCATGATTGAAAGTACAACTTCCTACATTTCGGGATTGACAACCTAAATAACTATGCTGTAATATAACATTAACACCCACGTGCGGGAAGTAAAACCACTGCCCTCTATGTATACTATGTACAATGTATATAGGCTACTCAAAATATCCAATAGGTAGTGTTAATACACATTATACGAAACAAATCACTGCATTTTAATTTAACTGAACTTTATTTGAAACAATATAAAACAATGAATACGTACTTGCGGCCATGTTATCAATAATTGTTCTCAAGGCCTCCTGTTGTTTCAACTAATGAACATTGCCCACACTGTTAATGTTAGTCAATTGTTTATAATGAACATAAATATTTCCAACAAAGATGTTATTATTTTACTGTTATTTATTATTTTGAAAACACCACAGCCCAAAAATTATGTATAACGCACGTTTGTGAAGTGTTTTACAGAATCTCGGAAATTAAAAACCTCGCTATCGCTCGGTTTAAAATATTTTCCTGGATTCTGTAACCACTTCCCAACCTCGCATCGTATTATACTATTTTTCATATCCGACAGATTTTAACGTCCTGCACATCTCTCTGTGATGTAATTTCTGAAGGAACTGTCTGTTGTTAAAAGAAAGTATCTAACGAAACGGTGAAATAAAGACAATATAAGAGGATAGTGAGTAAATAAAATAATTCACTTAAAGTGAGAAATAAAATTTTCTAACAATGCAGTCTTCGGTTTTTTGCTCGTGAACACAAGAGCTACGTTTTGTATAAAATAGATATAAGTTACATTATGCACTGGGATGTGTATCCACACTATAGTATTTATTACGCAACTCCGCCTTAGGAAGTCGGATAACAATAGCAACACTATTTAATTCATGGGCAGAGAGCCAAGGACCTCATTCATTGAAAACAGTCTTGTCAGATAGGCCTATTACATATTCAATGCAACAGCAGTTACGTAATACATAAAGTACATCTTTCCTTTTTAATACAATTACCAAAGTATAATGTACATATTCTACAGTAAAAAGTAAAAAAAAACTGATATATGGTCGTTCACTAAATAAAATAATAACATAGAATAAAGTCCGTCACGCAAAACTCCGTAAACTAAGCGAATTCCTCTGAAAGAATTTGTAGCCCGATTTTGCTAGTTTACGGAATAGGCCAGACATTTAAGATTTTAAGATTTAAGATTATTTAGCCTGGTGGAGTTAAGGCCATGTGGCCTTCTCTTCCACTCACCAGGACAAACATATATTACATAAGAATATAACAATCTTATTTAACTCTAATATTAAACACTAAGTAAAAATTTGATCAAAAGATAATATCTAATATACATATTACGATCTATAATACAACCAGTTAATATTAGTTAAAATTAAGACTAAACTAATAATAAAAGGTATACAAGCAAGACATATTAAATTGTCCCTGTCTAGTTGGCATCTTTTAAAAGAAATCTAAATTTATATTTGCTCTAACCTCGACTTCATCATTACCCAGTGTAAGGTACATATATTATTGGGCTTCTCGTATAATTTATCATATTTATACTACTACTATTATTATTATTATTATTATATTATTATTATTATTATTATTATTATTATTATTATTATTATTATTATTATCGTAAGTATTATTATTGTTATTATAGTATAAAACGTTGTTTGCATATGAAATTTACATTGCTACATTTAACATATTTTTAACTCTTTATAATTAGTATATCTATATTGTCAAATATTTATTTGTATTTGTGCTGGTTTAATGGAAGAGAAGGCCTTATGGCCTTAACTCTGCCAGAATAAATAAAACATTATTATTATTATTATTATTATTATTATTATTAACATTATTATTATAATTATTAAATGCTATTATTATTGTTGTTATTATTGTTGTTATTATTGTTGTTATTATTATTATTTAATTATTATAATAATAATAATTATTATTATTATTATCATTATCATCATCATTATTATTATTATTATTATTATTATTATTATTATTATTATTATTATTATTATTATTATTATTATATTATTATTATTATTATTATTATTATTATTATTATTATTATTATTATTATAGGCTATATTTATCTTTGGTTAACCCTTACATTGGTGTAACACTAATTTATCGTGAGAGTTATTTAAATCTATAGGATCGCGGTCTAATTATAGAGGATTATTTTTAATTTCGGGTTCCACATAAACCCCCAATTAGAATGACCACACATAGCTGACTTTTGGAGAATATATTCATATTTTCATTTTAATAACATGTAGTGAGTTTTGTTGCGAAAACTGGAAAATAGCGGCCGCTAGAGCGTTTTTTTAATTTAATTTCAGGTGTATTCCTAATCCTAATATTTCGATAAGTTATTGCTAGTAAACGAACTCAACCTTACTATTTTTTAATGGTATCTATCAAATATGATATCGGTTCTTCTCCATCACGCAAGGTTTCCGAGAGACAGGCATTTATAATTTCAAACACTTTAATATTTTCTACATTCGTAACTACACAATATTCGAACATTCAGACTCACCTAGAAAGTAACAAATGACGATTTTCTGCTATATTTCGCCTGTGGAGCATCCCTCTTGATGGTCCAACAATAATAGGATTCCATTTGCCTTGATATCTCTTTTCCATAGCTGGAATCTCCTGATGAAAGTGTTCCCCGTGCTCATCGCTCACTGCGCCAAGATTTTCCGGGAATAAATCTAGGTTTATTAAAAAATAATTATTTAAATCCATTAATTGAAATTGAAATAAAAAAAATGTGGGTGATGGAGAAATTTCGAATACATATTTGAAAACACGATAAAAAACTGCATTAAGTACAACTATTGGTACTCATGAGACAAACATCATGTTGACCAGTGTAATTTATATCTTATTCCTCGTTCGTTCCAATAATAGATACATCTATTAAAATATTATACCGTTAATACAGTCTATAAGAAAACTAGTTCTTAACTCAGTCAAGATTTCCAATTAGCGAAAGTGTGACTAACAGTATGTATAATAAACGTCCATTAATGACGTTTGTGACATTTTAATGAGTAGAGACAAAACATCCAGGAATTATTAAGCCAGCCATGATGCAATCCTAGATGTACCAAGTCTATGACAAGCCTGAAGGTACATAGGTAAATTTTGCCTGCTATAATAATCATTCTACAAAACAAATTAATAACATATGACATGAAAAAGTCATGAATTAATTATACAAATTGTGTCTCTTCTTAATTGGCGTAAAATATTGGACAGTTACTTAAGGAATTTATAATAACTTATAAACATAAACTAATTTCCCCTCTTCACTCATCCTCCTCCTTATCCTCTTCTTCCACTTCCTCTTTCTCGTTTCTCCGACGTTCGGAGTAACAAAATTTATGTAGGTATGGCCTATGTGTTTATGTGGAAACTCAACAACCTTCGGTTTTACAGACACACACACACATATATATACATATATATATAAGTTATATATATATATGAATAGAAAAATGAATGCCTAAGTCGGGATTTGGACCCGAGTCTCTAAACTGTGTACGTTTAGCGCTCTAACCAACTGAGCTACTCAAGTTTTCCAACACAAACATATATTTTTCTTATATATGTAATATTCTCAGTTTCACACAAGAGATAGCGGGAAGTCGTTCCAACTGACATCTAGTGGCCACCATAACAGGTAAACAAATTTTATAATTCTATTATGACTAAATATTTTTTTTATTTGTATTGTGGAATGGATCGCCAACAATACTAACTTCAAATTCAAAATCATTTGGCGATAATAGAGAACATGCGGAGACTAGGGGATTATTGGAACAAGCTTAGTATTGTTTTAATCTACGAAAATGGTTTACGCTGCTCTTTTAAATATACAGGGTGTAACAGGACCTCACCGATAAAATGATAGGGATGATAGACCATGCAGAGAGTCATTTTTTTGCGAAGGAACATATAGTCGCAAACCAGTCGTTTATGAGTTATGCGCAGATGAAGGTGTTCACCCGTAAGGGTCGGAATTGAATACTAACAATTGAACACGTATCATTTTATTGAAAAATGCATGTTTTTACAATAAGTGTTCAAACAGTCGACCCTGTGCCTCATTTCATGTCTGATATCATCGCAGCAACGATTCGCCAGTACGGCCGAATATGGTAGGATTCTTTTTGACGTCGTCAAAGCACTTATTGTTTGAAAACTTATTATAAAACATGTCTTTTTCAATAAAATGATACGTGTACAATTGTTTATATTCAATTCCGACCCTTACGAGCGTACACCCTTCATCTGCACATAACTCATAAACGACGTATATGTTCCTTAACAAAAAAATGATCCTCTCTGCATGGCCTATAATTTTGCCGGTAAGGTCATGTTATACTCATGAATATACACATTTATCTTTAATATAAAAATAAAAACTAGTTTGAAATAAAGTACATTAGATCTTCTAAATATCAGATTTTGTACCAATAACCCAATATTCTAAGTAATGTCACATACAGTATTTTGAAAAGAAAAGTTAATAAGGTTTTTTTTTCAGTTTGGAATTTTAACGAATTTTTTTACTAGATTTTATTCTTGTAAAAATTACATATATATATATATATATATATATATATATATATATATATATATATTTATTTATTATTTATTCAAAACTGACCTATATATATACATATATAGGTCAGTTTTGAATAAATGATGTCCAAAATTGAAATACTCAATATGTGACCGTGTAACCAGTTTTCATTTTAGCGACAGATTTTACTTGTATTCATTGGCCACTTAGATTAGTATCTGCTTTAACTACTATAATCTACACTGAACTCCAAAATTAGAAATTTGTCACTTGTAGCCTACCTCTTGGCTTCTAAGGGTCTCATATAAATCGTATAATAGTTTATGCAAGAACCTAGATAACAAATAGAGTAATAATAGTATATAATTTAAAGACGCACTTTGACTACCCAGGTTATTATCGTCGCAATTCAAATCCGGGAGTAAAAGGGGCGACAAATTATGCTCGGATTCTCTTGTTGAAACGCAGATAAGAAGATAAGATTTTACTTAACAATTGCACTACCAGTGGCGATGTATGGAAGTAAAGCTTATGTCCTAATGGATAAAGTAAAAGAAGTAAAATTCAGGCAGCGGAAATGAGCTTTCTACGGACTGTGAAAGATTGTAAAGAGAATAACATATTAGAAATGAGAATATTAGAGATGAACTAAAAGTGCAACAAATAGAAGAACACAGAAACAATTGGACAGAGCATCTGCAAAGAATGGCAGAGGATAGGATACCAAAGATGGAATTGATGTATAATCCTGGAGTATAAAGATCGGTGGGAAGACCAAGAAAAGGCTGGGCTGAACAAATGTGAGATCGGAGCAGGCAAATACCTAATCCGTGAAAGATGATATTACCTCTTGTTTTAAGCTTGATGTTACTTAAGTTTTGTAAATTTACAAAACAAATCAGTGGCTTTACTTTCCTTCTGAATGAAGACAGTACTCAGTAATTTTATACCCCAGGTTAGTTTGAGCCCATGAGCTTTGAAAGAGAGTCGAACATGTCAACCTCTACCACCTCAAATGGACCGAAAAAAATTGAGAAGAGTGGGTAGTAATTTATCGCAGTAGGAAAGTATTTTCTGCTCTGGAACCACAATACATACATGTATGTATATATATATATATATATATATTGAACGTTTAAAAAATAGTTTGTATACTGACATATTTAATTCACTTGTTCAAATTTCACTTCAAGTAATATTATAATTTACCTAATTATTCTCTTAAAACATGTGACTCAGAATTTTATATACTACAATACTGCAATTTTAAAATAATTTTTTATAGAAATACTGCTTATTAGTAAGGGGCGGATTTCTATGATCTAAAAAATTGAAAATATGCATGCATTTATGACCTAAAAAAGGTTTAAATATGACCTAAAAAGACAAAAATATGACCTTACAATTGAATGAATTTTTTACCCATACTATATTAATTGATCATTCATATACATTTTCAATTGTATCATAAGAAAAAGAAAATCATCTTCTATTGTCCAGTGCAAACGTTTGTTACCTGTTAACAGAAACCTTCCAAACAAGTGTACTGTGAAACTGACGATTTTATACAGATACAATGTTGGTTATTTACAATCGCCTGATAACTGGGCTATTTAAAAAAACCCAAAATATGACCAAACTATGATTTTATCATAGAAATAAGCAGAAGTATGACCAAAGATCTGAAAAAAATGAAAAACATGACTTTTAAGATCCAATAAAAACCACTTAATCTTATTAATAAGGCATATATAAATGTTTTTACTTATTTGAAGCTTAGAATATAGGCTTTGGTAAAAATATGACATGTCATAGGAATCCGCCCCTTACTTATTAGAATACACTTTCATTTTCGAAAATTATAGAATGCTAAATTTATGGATATTCTTGAAGACTATTTAACTCATGTCGCAAATGGTAGTCAATCACGCTTCAATGAATGTTGTTTTACACCAATGATAGTCGTGTGTTTCACCTCGCTCTTTATCGATTTCTCTTTATCAGCTCCTGCTTTTGTGATAAAGAAAGCTCCTCCTTTTTTAATATTCTGAACAGGTTAGACCATTATTTTTCTCCGACAAATGCATTGAATATAGCAAATAATGAATAGATTCAGTGATTTTACTGAGTTGTTTATTCAAAATATAAATGATTAACCTATAATGTTGATTATAATAGTTTGATGGGGTTTCATTACTTCTCCACTAGAGTGCATTCTTACCATATTGCGATCCTATTTGGCAATAAATAATATGATCGAGTTGCAGTGAATATACATAACCTCACATTTCTAATTTGTTTTCAAACATCGCCGTTTACATTAACTATATAAATATTTTAAAACACCGGTAACTATATTCAAATAATTATTTTTTAGTAAAGAGCTTAATTTTATTCGTTAAATAGTCCTAACAAATGCCACTCTTGATTTCCAAATTCTCTAGATGAATGAGTCGTGAATTTATCAATAATTTGGAAATCACTCGTGGCATTACTTATGATAAACATTTCGTTTTATTATAATAAATTTTTTAATAAACTTGGTCAATATATTAAAATGAATAAAAAGTACGAAAATGAGTTTAAATAATTTGTAAAGCGGAAGAATGATCCCCATAAGCCTCATTATTAGATAAATAGTCCACCGCTGTGGTCTCGAGGTAGCGTGCTGCCTTGTCACGCAGCGGGGCCGGGTTCGATCCCCGGTCGGGGCAGTTTTTCTGGGTGAGGTTTTTATCGGGTTTTTTCCTCACCTGTAAGACAAATGTCAGGAAAACTTTAAGGCCCAAACGGTCCCCGAAATCATATGGCCATCATCCTTATCATTATCATCCTTACCATTATCATTATCATCATCCTTCACCGGTGTGGAAAGCAACGGGAAGCTACCACACCTACACAATTCCCTAGTAAAGCTGCAAGCATAGCATGAAAATGCTATGATTGCAGTGAAGGACCTGCCTTCGGGCAGAATTACTATGGATGGATGGATTAGATAAATAACGATCCATTTTTCATTTACTACATTACCAACCAATCAGCATAATTTTAGTATGTTTATTCCATATAAGCCTATAATCGAAAACTTTATTCAAGTTCTATAACAAAAACACACTTCAATCATCATTAAAATTTAAGTAATTTAACCCTTTAATTGGCAATGATTCCTATAGGATATATCAATTGGTTCATTTTTCCGTATCCTTAATCAAACAGAAGAAAACAAACTAGAAATAATAACTAAAATGTATGTTTTTTTTATTTTATCCAAAACGTATAAACCCTATTTCACCTAAGGTACAATACTTACTTACTTACTCACTGGCACTATCGAACCCGTAGGTTCATGGCCGCGCGGACATAAGCTCTCCATACATCCCTATCCTGAGCTAATGCTTTCCAATCATTCCCTGTATAATCCTTTGAAATGGGTTCCCTGAAGTAGTCCCCGCCCGGAGAACCGAATGGAAGACTATTTGACCTCCGGAAAATTTTACCCCAGATGAACCCATGTCCGCATTTCTTGACGGTTGTATTTTTACGGTGAAAGATCGTCACTTTTTCGCTCAAGGTACTTTTTTCGTCTGGCTTATCACCTTCGACCAGTCCGGCATGGGTAACCCTATCGGCAGCAATGCTACCGCCGGCATAGCTCTCAGGATCATTTAAGCACGCAAGCCACTCCACCACGACAAGGTAAAGATACCATGGAGGGCACCTAAGGTACATTAGGGTTATATTTTGTCAAATTTGTGTCGTTATATAATTTTTCTTTTATCTAAAATTAAAGTTTTTTTATTAATTTTATTTATAAAAACATTAAAAAGTCTGTAGTTCATTTCTGTCATAATCACTTCTGTAATGGGTGGTTTACTTAAACAGGCATTGTTATCTAGAAGACATGTAATTTCAAATCTTTCATTCCAGAACAATGGACAATCAAATATAATATGTTCTATGCTTTGATTGTCAATTCCACAATTACAGCTTGCATTTTCTATGATGTTGAATCTCTGTAGATATTGGCCAAATTTTCCGTGCCCAGTGAGGAATTGTGTTAATATGAAATTTGGAACAATGTTTTTGCATTTTATTCTGTCATAAATACTTGGAAAGAACAGTTGTCGTGTTAATGTACCTGTGGTACTATTGAGCCACACATTGTTCCATCTTGCTATTATATGTTCCTTTATTTGTGACTTTAGGAAATAAATATGGCAGAAATCATATGCATACTGTAAACTGGAATCTGCTGCAGACTTGGTTAATATATCCGCACGTTCATTTCCTAATATCCCGCAATGCCCGTGTATCCAAGATAGACAAATGTGTTTTGAACTTTGCTTCATTTGTTCCCTAATCTCGAAAGCTATTGGGTTATTGTTATATCTATCATTAATTGCTTTCAGGGCTGTTTGTTAATCACTGTGTATACGAGAACTTATTTCATTTGTTGCACAACATTTAACAGCTTCTTTTATGGCTAATAATTCTGCCTGAAAAATGGAACATTGTGGAGAAAGTTTGAACAAAGCTGAGGACATTTCTGACGAGTTCTCATAAACTACAAAAGCACATCCAACTTTAATTTCTTCTCTTCCGTCGCTAATTATTCTTGAACCATCTGTGAAAATGGAATATTGGTGAATTTCTTTGCAGGAGTCCATAATGTACTGTTTATGTTCAGATGGATGTCCCAACCTTGTTAATGGTATTGTTTCCTCCAGATGGAAATGAGAAAGATAATTAGGTATGTTGAATTGCACAATAAACATAACAGTGATATGTGATTTTGTTTTCAGTGCGGTCCGCCTCATTTAAATAACTGACGCGAGAAAATAATGTCAACCAATAGGTTAAAATAAACTGTCGAGGTTAGAATACATCATTGCCACTGATCCCTGATATAACTAAAATAATCCTTGGTAAGAATATATTCTTCTTCCTCGAACAACCAAGTATTATTTATCCAGTACTAAAATCTAAAATCAGTAATTAATTTTTGCGCGATAGTGCGTTTTGTTGTACTTACAGTAATGGCGACCATGATTGAAAGTTCAATTTTCTAAATTTCGGGGTTGCCAACCTAAATGACTATACTATAATAAAATAACTACCGGTATACTGTAATATTATATATTACAAAACGCGAGTGGTAAGTAAAACCACTGCCCTCTATCTTTACTACATACAATTTATATACAAGAATATCCAAAAGATAGTGTTAATCTACATTATACGAAACAAATCACTGCATTTAAATAACTTAACTTTATTTGAAACATTATAAAACAATAAATACGTACTTACCACCATTTTATCACTAATATTGTCTCACAGCCTCCTGTAGTTTTAACTAATAAACATTTGCCCACACTGTTAACGTTAGTCAATTGTTTATAATGAATTCAAATATTTCCAACGAAGATGTTATTATTTTACTATTGTTTATTGTTTTTAAAACACCATCGCGCAAAAAATAATGTACAACGCATGTTTGTGAAGTGTTTTACAGAATCTCGGAAATTAAAAAGCAAACAATTTCCTCGCCTCTGTAAAAACCACTTCCTAACCTCTCATCGTAATATACTATTACCAATTATAGTAGCAAATACATGTAATATCTGAAATATTGCAGCACACTAATCTAATCTCATAAAAAGCGTTCCGTTCCAACCACTAAGCTACGAAATTATTATTATTATTATTATTATTATTATTATTATTATTATTATTATTATTATTATTATTATTATTATTAGGGCAGAGGCTAATGGATATCCGGATCTTTGATCTGGTCAAAAACCCTGATCGAGCTGATATTTAACCTCTGGGGCGAATTTCGTTGAAGTCCGGGGGGTCTAACTTAGCCAAATCCACTTTCCTCAGCTCCAAGTTGGGGCCCCTCGGGAACTTCTTAAGATCTTTTAAGATGCAAAAGAGAGAGTGGGGTGTGGAAAGTAACGGGAAGCTACCACACCTATATGTCCCTAGTAAAGCTGCAAACACTTTTAACAAGTAGAGAAGCATTTTCTGCGGACCTTTAGCAAAATAATTACGGAAGAGGCTAATGAAGTGCTTTTGTGGAGTGTAGCATTGTATGGTGCAGAGACTTGGACATTACGACGGAATGAGGAAAAGCGACTGGAAGCTTTTGAGATGTGGATATGGAAAAGAATGGAACGTATAAAATGGACAGACAAAGTAAGAAATAAAGATGTGCTAGACAGAGTGGGTGAAAGAAGAATAATGCTGGAACTCATAAAGAAGAGGAAAATAAATTGGATTGGCCACTGACTAAGAAGAAACCGCCTGCTGAAGGATGCCCTAGAAGGAATGGTCAACGGAAAGAAAGTTAGAGGCAGAAAAAGACATCAGATGATAGACAATATTAAAATAAATAGTTTGTATGCAGATAAAAATAGGAAAGCTGAGTTAAGGAAAGAGTGGAGAATGCTGAGTTTGCAGTGAAAGACCTGCTCTTAGACACTATGAATGAATTATAATTATCATCATCATTTATGATCTTCTCTAGGCTATAATTTCATTGATCTCTGAAATCTAGTGACTACTACGCCATACGGATTCGAGATTTTCTGCTTAAAACCCATCCGATTGGAAGGATTTATTCAGAGTGTAAAAATTCCAAATGCGACTTCCTTCGGAGGCGAAGTAAGGCTGTGAGATCTACCCCGCATATAAGGTGCTTAGTTCTTAAATAAGAGGCCCTTTCTTAGCTAACCTTGAATTTTCAAGCTAATAAACTGAAATGTTAATAGACAATTAATTATTACTATTACCTCTGAGATAATTTTCTTGAATCAGTCTGGGTGGGTTCGTGTTATACCACAGAAATTGCAGAATTTCAATAGTCCATTAGACATTTTGCTGCATATATGAAAATAAAAAAGTAACATCATTTAATGTGATATTTTCGTATCTAACAGATAATTACATTAACACAAAGACAAGCAAACATCCCACTAAAGGGTTAATGATACGATAGTCTCTGCTTCCATTAACAGGTTGTTGCCCACTTCAGTCGATAATCCAATAACTTGTTATTTTTGTCGCACATCGATAAAGTCAGGTGACAATCAGAACTGTCGTCGTATATCTGAAGTTACACACAAACGCATTTTAACCTTTTAGTGCATAACTGCACAGTCATAGGTAATCACATACCTTATGTCAAGCTATATTTTCATTTTATTTATTTTTAATGCGAAAGTTACGGAAGTCTGCATGTCGTGAACATTGTCATCAGACGGTAGAGAGGTTAAAGATTATAAATTCACTGCCATCATAAAAGTATCATGGTGAAAGTGCTATTTGATTACGAACAGGTTGATGTAAAACCATGATAAAAATATGAAGGTGCTAGAAAACAGAGATAAAATGGATGATAGAGTTTATGTAACATTGATTAATGAATTCTTGCTAGAACGTCTTTCATACTATTTGTTATTCTCAAGAAAGATTTAAACATGATAAAAAATTAACATAAACATTTGAACCAGGTGCTGAAGTAATTCAGCCTGTAATAGCGCAGGATGATTTCCTCATTTCAAAATTTTATATATATATATATATATATATATATTAAATTATCTTCTCTCAAATATAAATAAAACAATATATACGGTAATTTCATCTACCAAATCATAATCCAACATTAATAATAATAATAATTATAATAATAATAATAATAATTCTCAAATGTTATTTTTATTTTTAAAATTTTTACAAGTGAATCGTTTCTTTATTTTTAACTATTTCTGGGTTATTATTATTATTATTATTATTATTATTATTATTATTATTATCATTATTATTATTATTATCATTATCATATGTTTCATCAATAATACTATCTCCTAAATTTATAATCTCAAAAAGAAAGTAAGTATAAGAAATATAATGACAACGAAAATACATAACATATAATAAATAATAATAACTGGCATTTATCGAAATCGGAGGTTCAAGATCGCGTGCAAATAAGCTGTCCTTACATCCCTATCCTGAGCAAATGAATATTGCGAATATTTGAGGATGAATTACGTAAAAAAGATTGGACCAAACAGAGATCAATGGACAGATGAATAGAGATGAGTACATAGTAGTAAACTATGTGACATTTTTGGAAAACAGATGTAATAAGAACAATTTAATCCCGTAGTCTGCGATGGGTAGAACATGTAATACGAATGGGGAATGAAGTAGGGGCATGGAAATTCCCAATAAGAAAACCAGAGTGAAATCGCGCAGCAGGTATGCATATAATGAGGTAGTGGATTAATAACCATGTTTTGATGGAGGTAAATTATACAGGTGGTGATTGAAAAAACAAAAAAATATTTACAATTTTTTATTATTTCAGGGATATTATTATTATTATTATTATTATTATTATTATTATTATTATTATTATTATTATTATTATTATTATTATTATTATTATTATTATTATTATTATTATTATTATTATTATTATTATTATTATTATTGTCGACCACGGTGGACTAGTGGTTATGCTCCTTGCCTCTGGTCCCGAGGGTCGCGGGTTCAAAACCGGGCGGGGTCGATGGGGTTTTTAGGACGGAAAAATCCAGGGAGCAAGTCCTCCGGGAGGGACTTTAAGCCGTGTGTCCCGAGTCTGAAGATTTTCAGGCTCGTAAAAAATCCTTAAGCCTGAATGAAAAGGCCTCTAAGCAAAATTTACCGAATTTTCCCGTCCTAGTACTACCTTGGTTTCCTAGATGTCAGTATGAGGCGGAACGCTGACCACGGACCACTCAAAATGGCATATATACGAAAACAAATGTAACTAAATTAGTATGGTTCAAATTCTTCCCTGTAGGGGGAGAGCGCCTAAATTTCTGTAAAGGGAAACATGGGCTTACAAAACAAAATTA
This sequence comes from Diploptera punctata, assembly GCA_030220185.1. NCBI lineage: Eukaryota > Metazoa > Arthropoda > Insecta > Blattodea > Blaberidae > Diploptera > Diploptera punctata. The sequence goes on along the minus strand of JASPKZ010003825.1, from coordinate 21,135 downwards.
TTATTATTATTTGTATTAGTTATTATTATTATTATTATTTATATTAGTTATTATCATTATTATTATTATTATTATTATTATTATTATTATTATTATTATTATTATTATTATTATTATTATTATTATTATTATTATTATTATTATTATTATTATTATTATTATTATTATTATTATTAAAGAGATTTTGCATATGAAGCCTCCTTCCTGAGCTCAATCTCCATCTTTCTCAATCAAGGACATCCTCTTTTTGAAGTCCCTTTGAACAAATAACTTATTTAACTTTTGGTACCATGATCTTCTTGTTCTTCCCTGAATAACCTTTCCGGATGGTGTCCATTGAAATATATTTTTAGGCCACCGTTGTTGTTGCATTCTCATAAGGTTCCAAACCATTTAAACTCTCTCTTTTCAATTCTATCCGTTATATTCTTCTCTGCTTCCATCAATCTTTTAATTTCTTCGCCTCGGATTTCAATCTTAATACCCCTGTTCTTCTCAAATTATTAATTTCAACTGCCAATTTTTTTTATTTTACATTGTTCATTCACAACCCATACATCACTGTTGTAACATAAAACGCTTTCAACCCACAATTATGTAATTTCGTGCCTCTGGAAATATTCTTATCCCACCATATTGAAATCTGAGATTCTAATACTCTTCTTGCCTTTTGAATCCGTAATTGATTATGTGCAGATCCAATTTCCTCTTTTGAAAGCATAATCCACAGGTATTAAATATATCCACTTGTTTTATTGATTCTCCGTTAGCAATTAATATTCCATATTTATCGTTTGAATTGGTACTAAAAATTGTGTTTTATTAATATTAATTTGCATTACATAACTTTACATTATATATTAATTTGCATACATACTTCTAAGCATGAATTCTAAATCGCCAACATCCTGACCAAAAACACCTGGTCATCTGCAAAATTCTAGGCAAACAAATAATCCACATCTACAGGGATATCCATTGGTTTACGGATTATCTTCCATTGTCATAGAAATTTTTCCATATGCAAATTAGATAATAACTCCACTTATGTTAAAATTGGAAATATAATATCTAATCCTATAAAAACCACAAAGGGATTGAAACAAGTGTGCAGTCTATCACCAATTTTATTCAATATTTATTTAGAATTTATATTAATGAAATGGAAACAAAGCTGCAAAGGTATAGGTATCCCACTAGGCAACAGATTTTTGCTGACACTACAATTTGCTGATGATCAATTGGTTTTACCGCAAGACAAATTTGATATGGAATTCATGATAAAAAGGTTGAAAAACACATATGAATCATGGGGTCTCACAGTAAATTTACAAAAAAATAGAATATCGGGCAATAAATAGCAATGAAAGAGAAAATTTAATATTGGAAGAAGGAATAAAAAAAACAAGTGAAACTAACTAAATATTTGGGAATAATTATGGATAACATTGAAGGTATAGGCAAAGATAATATAAAATACAGAATTGAATTGAGTAGCAAAATAATATCATCGTTAAATTCCGTATGGTGTGATAAGCATATTTGGAAAGACACAAAGCATTTATTGGTAAAACATTGGTGGAATTTTTTGCAGTATATGGAAGTGAGGTATAGACAATCAATGAGTACTACAAGAATAGACTAATAGCTCTAGAAATGGATTATTTACGCAGAAGTGCCAGAAAGTCAAAATTAGGACATGTCACAAATAAGGAAATTAGAAACATAATGGAAGCAGAAGAAAGCATAATTGAAAGAATTGAGGAGAAGGAATTAAAGTGGTTAGGACATGTTTTTAGAATGGGAGATGAATGATGGCCAAAGCAACTATGTCAATGGCATCCGACTCGAAAGAAGAAAATAGGGAGACCAAAGTTAACATGGAAGGTAAACATGAAGAAATTAATGCAAGCAAGAGGGCTAAGCATTGAAGATGCCCAAGATCGTAGGCTTTGGAGGTTTGGCACGGGATGACGCCAGCAGCTGTAAAAACCCGAAGATAGATAGATAGATAGAGAGAGAGAGCGAGAGAGAGAGAGAGATAGAGAGAGATAATAAATGTGGAAGACTGCATTATTGGCTAAGTCCTTTTGTTGTATGACTGGATTCTGATATTTTTTTCTAATAAATAGACTATATGATTGATAGTTTCTACAAAATTCATGTATAATCATTAAAACCCAATCATCTATCTCCATTTTTCTCAAAACTTGTCATAAGAAATAATAATAATAATAATAATAATAATAATAAATTATGACTATTATGAAAATGTTACATAAGACACGATAGTTTAACGCAGTTACGAAATTTAAACATTTTCTTATGACTATGATAACCAGTTATTACAGTATTTATTTTCCACCAATGCAGTTGATTTACTATCGGAGTTTCATTACTTATATGGAATAAAATTAATTATATAATTGTAAGTGATATAGAAAACAACAATAAAAATATGTTTGCTTGCACATTAAATTGAAACTTAAAGATGAACGAAAATTATAAAAATATGTATCTTGCCTTAATAAAATTTTACTTCTTGAACAGTTGTTTTCAGATTTAAGTTGTTCATTGAACTAATTCTAACCAACTAATTAACTGGTTCTATCAAACCCGTAGGTTCATGGCCTCGCGGACATAAGCTCTCCACACATCCCTATCCTGAGCTAATGTTTTCCAATCATTCCCTGTATAATCTAATTCCCTCAAAACATGGATGATGTTATTCTCCCACCTCATTATTGGACTACCAACTAGGCGTTTTCCCTCTAGTTTTCCTACCAGAAGCTTCCATGAACCTTTCATCCCTCATACGTGCCACATGCCCTGTCCAACGCAGCCTACGAGACTTAACTATTCTTATTTTATCTGGCTTTCTCCACATATAATGTAGCTCACTATTATGTAGTTTTCTCCATTCACCTGTCTGTCCATCTCTAATTGGCCCAAAAAAAATCCTAAAAGCTTTATTCTCAAAATACTCGTAATCTTATTTCCTCCCATAAAGTAAGAGTCCATGTTTCGCATCCATATAAGTTGTTTATTGAATCAAAAATTAATAAAAAGATTAATAAAACAACTTGTAAAACTTATCTTACATATTAATTTTCGGCCAGTGTTTCCTTATATCAAAATAATAGGTTTGGTATCCTGTACCATTTGTGTTGGTTTTACCTAAGAGCTCTAGGACACCATGTATAATAAGACACACACACACACATAAATAGTAGACCTATATATACATGGCTACCCCGCAAAATTAATTTATGTGATAAAAAGTTTGTATGTAAAGTCTCAAATTATAATAAATATAGGCACATCAAAGACCGAAGCTATTTTAATAAATAGAGGTGTAAGACAAGGGTGTAGTTTATCACCTACGCTTTTTAATCTATATATTAATGACATCATCCAAAACTGGAAAAGTATTGTTAATATAGGTATAAGAATGGACCGTTTTAAAATATTAAACGTTTTAATGTATGCTGACGATGTGGTTATTATTCAAGAAAATGAAAATAATTTGCAGTATTCTTTACATCAATTAAATCAGTCATGTCAAGAATATAATTTCAAAATACCAAAAAAAAAAAAAAAATAATGGCATTTTGGGGACACGATCATATAAGATAAAAAATCGTAATAAACAACAAACCTCTGGAACAAGTAACAAATTTTAATTATTTGGGTTGTAATTTTACTATAAACACAAAAACTGAAAGAGACATAAATATAAAACTGTCGAAATTTCAAATGATATGGGGAACTATACATAGATCATTAAAGAATAAAACAAGAAGAGATACTAGATTGAAGTTTTATAAAACATTGGCAGTTCCTGCATTAATTTATGGGAGCGAAACTTGGGTAATGACCAAAAAAATTGCAAAGTAGAATACAAAGCGCAGAAATGGACTTCCTTAGAAGAACAAAAGGCTGCACAAGATTGGATCGGATAAGGAATGAAGATATAAGAACAGAGTTAAATATATATATCCATTCGATGAGAAAATCAGAGAATGTAGAGAGAAATGGTTTACACATGTGGAAAGAATGAATGTAACAAGTTTACCAAGAGCAGCATTCAACTACAAGCCAAGAGGTTCAAGGAATGTAGGAAGGCCAGTGAAAAGATGGACAGAACAACTGTGAGGCGGAACAGGCGATTTGCCTAGCCCGTGAAGTGAAGAAGAAGAAAAAGAAGAAGATATATATTATTCTGAATAATTATTGTAAAATAACATTTTCCTTCTGTTGTATTTCTAACGAAATTCCATGGAATAAGCAAATTTGCTGTGTTATGTATTACTGCTTTTTAAGTTTCGTAAGCCGTTAAATGTTAAACGCCTTGTATTTTATATCTTTCCTAAAGTCTCCTGTCAAAACCTCTCGTGTTGTCCTATAATTATAACGTAAAAGTTAAGGCGATGCAGTGTCTGGCTGATGGCGACCATCTTAATTCTACGTACTGAAAGGCTACCTTCAGGACTCTTGTAAATTGTTACACCGCAGAGAAATGTTTTTTCTTCAAAGTGGCTTCCGCTACAAACTGGAAGCCGTGTTTGGAAAACTTCCAGAGTCTTGTAAACCATTCCTTAAAAGAATACCGGCACACCGTCAACACCTCTCCATCCTCGGTATATGTTTTTCTCCTGGCAAGTGTCCTGCTTCAAAACTTTAAGAGCTTTTGGTAGTTTCTCAGATTAAAAACATTATCCATAAGGCGATTCTCTGTTTCTTTTTACATAAGAGCTCAAGGGCAGGCTTAATCACTCTTCTATATGCATTTCTTCCATTTTATAACACATTTTTGTATGTTGAACTCGTACACATTGCCAGTAAAAGACACGTATGAATATTTTATGAAGTTATTTTCCTTTAAAAAACCTGTCAATATGATTGAGAATTTAAGCCAATTTTTCAATTTAGGTTAAAATATATCCAATACGAATTCTCAACTGGTATTTATGAATTTTCTAAACTGCAAGTAATTTATTTACTTATTTTCATATTTATTTTTTAATGTATTCTTTCAATATTTTCCTTTACATGATTCGATTATTGATTATTTAAATAAATGTAATTAAATAAATATGTATAGTTTATCATGTTTACTTAGCTCTGGGTCGTCCTATGAAACGCTGGAGGGAAAATTCTCTATAGGATCGTAACAGCCTTGGCCTAATACTTGGAAGGAAGAAGAAGAAGACTTAGCTAAATTAGCCATTTTCATAATATTTTATTTTTACCTAAGCCTGTTTATCAATTTATTTATTCATTCATAAAATTTATCAAATGAAATAACTATAGGTTATATATATAAATATTCTCTTTAATTTGCTTACTTGTCAGCTACTAGATGGCAGTGAAGACAGAGTTCTCGCGACATCTAGTAATAATGGGGAATATAATACATATATAAGAAAAATAAATGTTTGAATTGGATTCGCCTGGTGGTGTAATGGATATCACACTGAGGTACAGACTCAGAGATCCGGGTTCGAATCCCGTCCAGGCATTTATTTTTCTTATCATACCATATATATATATATATATATATATATAAAGTTTTACTATTTATTTATCAATTTATTAATTTATTCAATAAGAACATGAATTTATATCTAATATTAAATAAAGTAATTACATACATAAATACTATATCAGTTGCCGACGTAATTAATTTATCCATTCAGTCTTATATTTCAAACATTTAATAAGGATGACAGAAGGAATGTAAACCTGTATTTAAGGGGAAACTAGAAGCAAAAATTACAGAGATAGACCCAGATGGAGATTGCCGGGTGTATCGTAAAGGAATTACAGGGACATTAATAATAATATACTTTAAGAGAGCTGAAAATCGAGCTGAATGAGTTATTATGAAGAAAAAATTAGATAAATTCATAATGGCTGTATGTCGAAGTAAGAAAATGTAGGCATATAAGATTTTATGCAAAGAAAAAAATATCAATATGTTCGGTGCTGAAATTTGTTTTTTATAACATTTCGTTACACAAAAGTATTTAGTATATACTATTTTCTTAAAAATCTTCATTTTAACACGTCTATCTAGTAATTAAGCCCATTAAGGCATGTGATTGAGATCAAGAATTTGCTTTCAATGGCTCTGGAAAAGTATTCAATTGAATTCAGCAATTGTTTATTTTTAACCAACAAAAACTAAGATTAAGTTCAAGAACTAAACTAAACTAACTAACATACTGGCTGTATAGAACCCCCAGGTTCATGGGTGCGCGGAAATAAGCTCTTCATATATCCCTATCCTGAGTTTTTTTACAATTATCCACTGTATAATCCACTTCCCTCAAATCATGGTTTATATTATTCTCCAACCTCATTCTTGGTCTACACTTAACCGTTTTCCTTCTGGCTTTCCTACAAGAAGTTTCTATGCTCTTCTATCATTCCCATTCGTGCCACATGTCCTGCCATCGCAGTGTATTAGACTTAACTGTTCTTATTTAAGTTTAAGTATAGTTTGATAAATTAATTATTAAATTGGCAATGTATTCTATAGTATACATCAATTGGATCAATTTATTCAACATTTTTAATAAAACAAAAGAAAACGAACGAATAGAAATTACTTGAATCTGTGTCCCATTATTTTGCAGTTATGCACGATTTCGTTTTCACTGCGGTCCGCCACATTTAAATAACTGACACGAGAAATTTGTGTTTTACCAATTTAAGGATTAAGATTTATTATTATCATAGAGCACAATAGCCTTGAGGGAAAGGACATTTTAAAGTATTTTATTTGAATAGAATATTTTAATCAAAGTCATATTATTTGATAAGAGGTGAGAAAATGACATGCATTTACTACTAAACAAGTTTTATTTCCTTCCCCCATTTTCATTGTAGTAAAGTTTAAACACGACTCGGCTACTCGCACCAGGTGAATATTTTATTACCGTGGAGCTATGGACGTAAAAATTATAACAGTAACACGAGGCAAGATAAGATCTGAGAGGATATGTGTGACGTGACCTGTTTCAAGATTTTGTCCTTCCATTATGAGTCGAGATGAAAAAGTAACATCTAGTAATGGATCACGCTACATTGTGAACTAAGTCACGGTTCTTTAAGTCCTTGGAGTAAATGTGATCCTAGTGACTACAGTCGTGTATTACAAGCTTTTAAAAAGACATTTTTTAAATTCTGTAAATAAGAAGAGAGAGTCGAGTTGCACAATTTATGAAAAAATACATTGCAAGAAGAGTATATAGTGAAAACTGGAAGTAATTGGAAAAAAGTGAAACTTTTCAATTTGAGGAAAATTTAAAATTTGTTCCTCAAGATTGCGATGGGCATGACGTGGCACGAATGGGGAATGGAAGAGAAGCAAGGAAGCTTCTTGTAGGAAAATCAAAGGAAAAATGACCATTTGGTAGACCAAGACTAAAGTGGGAGAATATTAACCAAGGTTTGAGAAAGTAGAATATACAAGGGATGATTGGGAAACACTAGCTCAGGATAGGGATGTGTGGAGAGCTTATCTCCGCGTAGCATTGAACTTAGGGTTCGATAGTGCCACTGATTTAGTTTAAAACTTATTCAGATTTAAGTAAAATAGTGCATCCTCGCAAAGTAGGCTTATGTCTCGTTACAAATTTAATTTTCTCTAGAATTATAATTGTCAATATTAAATATCATAGCGAGAAGCACATTAATTTTAAAATGTTAAATACTTTATATTTTTAAAAATAAAGATTTACTTATAAATAATATAAAGTTTTTGCTGGTAGAGGTTATGTCTATTTATATTTTATCTATAGTTTTAATACACTAAAGTTTTTAGAACACTTCTATTGCATGCAGATGTTTTCAAAGTATTGCTTTCTAATAATCCTACCACTTAATTACACGCTTTATATTAGCTTCACCTGTATCTATGTAACGTATTCTTTTAGCACGATTTTCACCCACTTAAAAACATTGGATCAACTTGAAGCTTTGTATACATGTAAAGGACCAGTGACAATACAATAATTTCATTTTTTTTCTAAAATCCTGGCCAGAATCATCATAAAATAAAAAAATAAAATAAAGGTATAATAGGTTACGGACTTATCGACTTTTTAGTCACTCGTTGTAAGAGTTCTGTTGGTAGAGCGGTGGATTGTAATGGTACATAATTTCAGTAATCCGCAGGTCGCTGGTTCAAATCCGGCCCGGAAGTTTTTTTTAGAAGAGTATTAAGCAATTAAATTTTCATGGGATTCCGGTTTATGACAATCAATTAAACTAAAAATTAAATAATAAATAATAGTTTAAAAAACTGAAACAACACGCTTTATTAGAAAACCAGACTAAAAAACAAATAATAGTTTAAAAAACTAAAACAACACGCTTTATTAGAAAACCGAACTAAAAACTGAAAAATAATTTTAATTTCCAACACGCCAGGGATAAAATTAAAGTGGTCAACAAAAGAATAATCTCCAACATATCTAGAATAAACCTAGAGTTATCTACAAAAAAAAAATAATTTTACCATCAATAGCGTGGGGTGCTTTTTTGGGATTTTACGTTTTCATCTTAGAGACTTTACTTTTACCAATATCTGTTTATTATCAAATATACATATTAATTGATATAGAGCACCCCACGCTTTTGATGGTAATTTTTTTGGTAGATAACTCAAGTTTTATTCTGGATGAGTTGGAGATGATTTTTTTATTGGCCACTTTAATTTTATCCCAAGCGTGTTGGAAATTAAAATTATTTTTAATTTTTAGTTCGGTTTTCTAATAAAGCGTGTTGTTTTAGTTTTTTAAAACTATTATTTATTATTATTTGATTTCCTTTCCTCCTTTTGTCAATGCCACCAAGTTGTATTTTATGACATTTCTGGCTTTCTTCCCTAGCATTAACAGAATTGTAATCTATTTCTTAGATTGGGGCACATGGAAGGCGGGGTTAAGTTACCCCGATCATATGATGGTTCTATTCTACGGTAATTTTGCACGAGATCAGGTCTTTCACTGCAATCATAGAATGTTCATGCTATGCTTTTCAGCTTTACTAAGGAATTATAGGTGTGGTAGCTTCCCGTTGCTTTCCGCACCGGTGAGGGATGATGATGATGATGATGATGGCCTGATGATTTTCGGAGACCGTTGGGCCTTAAACTTCCTGAAATTTGTCTTCCAGGTGAGGGGAAAATCCCGAAAAAACCTCACCCAGGAGCCTGTTCCGACCGGGAATCGAACCCGGGCCCACTGCGTGACCAGGCAGCACGCTACTTCGAGACCGCGGTGGACCATAGGTAAATAAATATAAATATTTATAGTTAGCTTAAATACTACTGTTGTGTAATGGAAGGATTTAAAACAATTATTATTCAAGATTTAGTATATTTTTTTATAAAGAACGCTTAATCAATATTAAGTACATGGTCAATTAATTGAAGTGCCAAATGATGATGATAATGAGAAGGATGATGATGATGGCCGGATGATTTTTGGGGCCCTAAGCTTCCTGACATTTGTATTACAGGTGAGGAAAAACCCCGAAAAAAACCTGACTCAGGAGCCTATCCCGACCGGAAATCGAACCCGGGCCCGCTGCGTGGCAGGCAGCAAGTTTGATAAATGATACTTAAGCGCCAGGGAAGTCCTTATCCTAAACTTATCAAAAATTCCAGACCATGGGCAACCACAGGAAAAATTTCTGTGGTCTGGCCGAGAATCTAACCTGGGACCTAATGAACTGTAGTCAGTAAGCTGACCACTAGCCCATGAGGTTGAATAAAAGGCGGACGTGTGGTCTTACTAATAAAACGCATCAAATTAGCAATGACCATCGAACTACCAAGAGTATGAAGAGTGAAATCGTTATTAACCATAATTTCTATTTAACGTTTACCCTACTAATGCCCGTATCAGGTACATATAAAATACTGTTCAATTTATCTTATATAAACGTACATTTATAGCTTTTAAAATATTAAAATTAGGTCGGTTATCTGAATATTAAAGGGTAATACCATGTAAAAATAGAATTTTATTACGTTTTTGTGTCTAAAATATAATTAATAACAGGGCTACTTGGAGGTACATTCAATCTTGTGCTTTGTGGTGAACAATATTGGAATGTCGTAATCCCAACGGAACTGTTATAATGAGGTGTCACACACAGAACGCAGGTGAATGTAAGCTATCTCGGCACAATAAAGAATGGGGAGATTTAACCTCGACTCTCTCACTGGGATGATAATGCTTATTTTCGTCCCCCACTGAATATTATAAAATTTATGTCCTCGCCCATAAAAACTATCCAATTTAACCATAAGTCTAAATTCTTAGCTTGTTACGGAAGTGAATTTGAAATAATTCAAATGTAAAACAAACAAAATTATGTAAGACTCGTGTAATACTTACATTGTTTATTAAATCAGGTAGTTGACATCACAGTATAGGCCTATAAGTTTTTGTGCCGATATTATGCACATAATAGTAGGATGTATAATATATAAAAATATTTGTTTGTTTGTTTGTTGGTTTATTTGTTCATATTCTAGGCGTGGACATACCGTTGATCCGATTTTGATGAGCTTTTGAAAATTGTTCAATAGATTCCCGGAATGAACATAGGCTATACAAGAGTTGTGATATTCAACCCCTTCACCCCTAAAAATCACCCTTTGTAGTGAAAAACGTGAAATAAAATCCTATTTTGACGCTTAAATGGCTTACGCTGCCTAAACCATAACAAATACACCAAATTAATGTACACAGAATTGAATATCTCACAAAACTCTACAAAAAAAGTCCGCAACAGCATATGTTTATCTTCTACGGATAACTCACAATAACCATTCTTTTCTTTCATTGATACCAAGAAGATCGGGATATGTAGATTCCAAGCGTGCTCTGCCATACCGTTCATCCGATTGAGATGGGGCTTATTGAAAAATGTTCAGGAGATTCCGTGGATGAACATAGGCTATAAGAGAGTTGAAATAATCAACCCCTTCATCCCTAAAAATCGCCTTTTGTAGTGAAAAACGTGAAATAAAATCCTATTTTGACGCTTAAATGGCTTACGCTGCCTAAACCATAACAAATACACCAAATTAATGTACACAGAATTGAATATCTCACAAAACTCTACAAAAAAAAGTCCGCAACAGCATATGTTTATCTTCTACGGATAACTCACAATAACATTTTTTTCTTTCATTGATACCAAGAAGATCGGGATATGTAGATTCCAAGCGTGCTCTGCCATACCGTTCATCCGATTGAGATAGGGCTTATTGAAAAATGTTCAGGAAATTCCATGGATGAACATAGGCTATAAGAGAGTTGAAATAATCAACCCCTTCATCCCTAAAAATCGCCTTTTGTAGTGAAAAAACGTGAAATAAAGTCCCTATTTTGACTCTTAAATGGCTTACGCTGCCTAAACCATAACAAATACACCAAATTAATGTACACAGAATTGAACATCTCAAAAAACTCTACAAAAAAGTCCGCGACAGCATATGTTTATCTTTTACGGATAACTCACAATAACCATTTTTGTCTTTCGTTGATGACAAGAAGATCGGGATAAGCAGATTCCCGGACAAGAATAACAGCACACGACTGGTGGTAAAAACACATTAACATTTATTTAGGAGTAGCAGCGCACGCCGGGTATTAAATAGTAGTACATATACAATGTTTGTGGATGTAGTGTCCAATTTTTAGATGATAGCCGGCTGGGTATAGAATCATTTAACATAAATTAGTCACTCTTTTCTCAGATAAATTAAATACATATACCTCAATGTATCAATTCCAGTAGGACGTCGAAGTCCCGCGCCGTAGCCGAGTGGTTAAGGCAAGATGCCTTTGGCGTAGCTACGGGACTTACGTTGGTTCGAATCCCCATGGGGAAAGAAATTTTGTGAAGGGATTTCGGCCAGTATGGGACCGGTAACCACCCAGCATCCTGAAGAAATTGAGTAGCTCCAGGTTGATAAAACCAGCTACAACGGCTGAGGGACCCGATATCCAGACCACATGTCACCCCTACACTGGCTAGATGATCGTCCTCTGTGAACACTACATATGGATCTGAGTCCAGCAGCGGGCTGGTAATCAAAGGCTTTCTAGGCTTGTTGCATGGTGGAGTTTAGTTTAGTATCCGAACGTCAGACATCCGAAACGTCAATTTTTAATATCGGAACTATTATTTCCCGGCTGATATGATCAACAGCGATGACTAATGAGATATTGGCTCTGCTAGGAAATTCCTTGTGCATATTGTTTCTGTCGATGATCTCACTTCAGTGAGCTTTGACAAATTCCAACCATAAATGCTTAACAATTCTCTCACACGTAATGTTTATTGTTTGCCGTTTAATACAAGATGACTAGTGGTACATTTACTATCAGTTATTGTGTACAATACGTAGGCTACCTTATATTTTTGCAGTATTTTAATGATATATTATTTAAAGAAACCTTTATACTTATTTTATGCAGTCTGTAAACTTTACGATCGGTTATAGGAGTAATTGGATATCCCAACTAAATCTGATCTCAATTAATTCGGATAATCGACTTCCCACTATAGTTCCTTTAGAAGAGAAATATAAATAGTTCAAATATTATCACGTCATTGGCACATGTTCAAACCAAATTAAGCTTACAGATTTGAAATATTATTTATCATTAAAAAGCAGCGTAACTTTATAATAACATACACTTCCTTGCCAAGTCACTTAAGTGTATTAAAATTAAATAGTAGGCTAATTACGAAATAAAAATTCAATAAACCACATTAAAGCTCAAAGACTACGCTGGTTTGAACATATAAATAGAATGCAGCAAGACAAGCTTGTAAGAAGAATATACAAATGGACACCAATATGCACCAGAACAGCTGGACACCCAAAAAACAGATGGCAGGATGATGTTATAAAATATATATTAGAAATTAAAATTGGAAATTGGCCAGTCTGTATCCAGGATAGATCTAGATGGAGAAAAATTGTTGAGGAGGCCAAATCTTCAATGAGGTTGTAGTCGCCTACTAAAGAAGAAGAAGAAGGAGAAGAAGAAGAACATAAATATGTTATTTATTTTTATTTAATCAATGAATTAATTCACTTGTTTATTTATCCTGGTGGAGTTATGGCCATGCGGCCTTGTCTTCCACTCACCAGGTCGAACATTTATTAGAGTATATAACTCTAATATTAAATACTGAATGAAAATTTGTTCAATAAAATAGTATCTATAAAATTAATAACGAAACATAATAATGTTAATGATAATTAACATTAAAAATAAAAATAATAATAAAATATACAGAAGCAAGAAGGGGGCAAGCTGTAGCGTAGTGCTTAAGGCACTACGCTACAAGCCGGAAGGTCGAGGGTTCGAATCCCGGTGGGGTCAGGATTTTTAAACTGACTCAAACCTTCTGGAGGCACTGTGGTCCTGGGTCAACTCAGCCTCTAGCGGAAATGAGTACCAGACGCTTGTTCTGGGGATAAAGGCGGCCGTCACGCGGGGCTGACAACCCGCTGATGCAAAGTGCCGATTGTCTAAAAAAAAGTGGGAGCCTTAACCTCCCCCTACCCCAAGGGCCTGAAGTGAGATCACATTACCTTTACCTTTACACAAGCAAGATAAATTAAATTCTTTGGCAGACAGTCCCTATCTAATGTACATAAAAAACAAGAAGATATAATGAAATACGTAATTTGTCAGTTATACATTATTTAAAACAGACAACTGAAAATATTTAATAATCTTAATACTATTTTCATAAAATAAATTAAATTATTAATTGTTAAAATAATTCCATCAGTGAGATGTATTATTTTGTTATTAAATGATTCTTCAGTTTGTTTTATAATGCATTTGTTATTGAAAGTGTTAGTGTAACAGCGTTTGAAGGAAATCTTAGTAACATTTTTTTCATGAAAAAATAAATTATTACACAAATATGCCACAATATGGATACTGGACAATATAAATTATTGTATGTATTTCATATACTATATTTCGAACACTTTGAATTGACAAATGTGCTGTGGTATAATCAATTAACGTGTGGAATAGCTACGTCACATTGCTGAAATGCTATTGGACACTGGACCCATTATTCATTACGAGATTGCTTAAGTTTAGCTACCATCGTGACAACCGACATTAATCAAATTAGTGCGATTTTAATTGCACTGTGTTACATTCATAAAGCCTTAAGTGATATAATTCACTCTTCATCATAAAGTAACAAGCTTCGCTGTTTATACATTAGAATGTTGCGAAATTATGTATGGCGCTGTAGTAACATTGTTTCAGTGTTAATTTTGTAATCAATTAATGTTTACGATTATGGGTTTAAAAAGTAGGCCGATTCAAAAATTGATTTAAATCATATTCATTTGAATAATTATATAATACAAGTATTATCTGAATAGTTACAGTATTTATCTAAGATACAGTAATGAAAAGTTTTCTACTTCAACTTAGCAGTTCAGATTTCAAAACGACTAAACCAAAGACACGTTTAACTGCTATTTATGAACCATAAACTTGGAAAAGGAAAACATAAAATACCAAAAACGATGCTAAGGAAATCAACTGTGGTGTCGAACAAGGGTGGCCATTGTCACCAGTAAATTATAAAATATTTAATGACGACATTGTAAATGTTTTAAAAACTCATTTTAAAATAAACAACGGTACTGTTGATACTGTATTATTTGCGGACGATCAAGTGGTAATTGCTGATACTGAAGATAAATTTACAATATGCTATGCACAAAATTATATTGTCTTCAAATGTATTTAAATAAATCAAACGTTTTTGTATTTGAAGGGTCTTCTCCGCTATATGCAAATATATATATATATATATATATATATATATATATATAGGGAACATTAATAGATGGAGTAAACCATTTTAATTGCCTGGGATATAATACAACGTACGACAAACAAAGGGATGTCGAAAATAAATTGTATAAATTGAGATACATGTGAATAAAAATTAGATCTTTTTAATAAATGAGAAAAAAATTAAATTTTATAAGGTTCTTGTGTTATATATTGTTATATAGACTATTTCGCTCCCAATATTGTTTTTTTTTTATTATTTCAGGATTGTTTCTATTATTTGCACTGGCATCCTCAACCAAAATATACATTTTTTTTTTCTTCCGGACTCCCCGGTCTTGTGTGTCTGTTTTTGTCATATTTCTCTTCTTCATGTTATCCTGAATTCCCTTTATCCACGTTGGCTTTGGTATTCCACGTTTACCTTTTCCACTTCAATACTTCTTTGTTTGTTTCTGTGCCCTTTCTTCTCATTATGTCCATAGCATCTTAGTTGGATTTTTTTAATCTCTTGTACAATATCCTTTTCTACATTCATTATTTATCTTATTGTATTATTTTTTATTTTATCTAATTTTGATATTCTCGCCGAGCTTCTTAAAAAGTCAATTTCTGTGACTAATAATTTATTTCTGTGGTTTTGTTTAACATCCATGTTTTGCACCATATAATAAAATAACTCTTCACAATTGTTATTTAATAATTTAGTCCTCTTGGTTATATTCCTACTGCATATAATATAATTTAATATGTCAATAACTTTCATTGTCCCTATTATTTTTTCGATGTCTAATTCAGATTATCCATATTTTTGAAGTATTGATCCCAAATACTTAAAATATTCTACTTTTTTAATATTTGTTTCCATTTATTTGTTTTAAAATTGTTATTTTTATTCCCTATTTCCCGGCGTACGGTGCTACGCCTAAACAAAAAATAAATAAATATATATATATATATATATATATATATATATATATATGATATGAAAAGAAAAAAAGAATGCTTGAGTCGGGATTTGAACTAAAGTCTGTACCTTTAGCGCTCTAACCAACTGAGCTACCCAAGAATTCCAAGACAAACATACAATTTTCTTATACATGTAGTATTCTCAATTTTAGACTTTAGAGACTCGAGTTCAAATCCCGACTCAAGCATTCTTTTTTCTTTTCATATCATATTTGCTTTCATTGCCAAATGTCAAAAATATATTTATAATATCTATATATATATATATATATATATATATATATATATATATATGTGTATATATATATATTTTAATTTTCGTTTCAGGTGAACTTCTATTCCTATTCTTTTAAACAAAGTAGTAGCTGAACACTCACCATACCTAAAAATGTGTATACACAAAGTTATACATTGCGATAAATCAAACATGGCGATTTGCTAGAGTCAGTTATTTTCGGATTTCAGATAAACTCACACTTCTAATGGTCGGATTTCGTTAAATATTGGATAATACCTACTTGGATTTATTTTAATAGCATATACTGGATTTCGTTGTGAAACATCGAAAATTGCGACTGCTAGACCTACTTTTTAATATTCGTTTCACGTGAAATCCTACAGTTAATGGTTTTAAGATTAATAGATAGCGGCTAAACACTTGGCGTACTTGAAAAAAATGTATTTACAAAGTTTCATGAAGATCAATTGAGGGGTTTAGATTTCTTTAAGTTACAAATATACACAACTTGAATTTTTATGTATAAAGAATTAACGATTTTTAATTGTATATTATTTTTATATGATTATTAATTTACGGACACATGTACCATATACATAATTGTAAATATTTTTTTATTTCGAATTATGTTATTTTTTGTCTTTGAACTATGCCAAGCACAAGCTATTTCTATCCGATACAGCGGAACACTGATGTGCTTCGTTTCTGGATCATTTGTGAACTAATGCCGTGTCTTCCCGCGTATACTCGCTTCACGTCACTCTGTGGCGTCGAGCAGTGCACTTATTACCCTAAGTAAGCTGAGCAAGTGCTTCATTCGCTATTTGTTCCTAACTATACATGATTAGTATATACGTCCGTGCGACACAGCAACAGTGCTGCTATGACTGGAGGTAAAAGTACTGCTGTGACCTATAATACTCATTAGGGCTTATTCAAAATCTATGTATGCACCTACACTATAAGTAAATAAATAAACAAATACAATATTCTTAGCCGCAATATGTATATCCAGCAGGTTATCACCGTACGACAATTTGCAACAACATCCATACTATATGCGACATCTAAATAATTACTTTTATCCAATAGAGTGTATTTGCGTAACATGAATGCAAATCCACGTATAATGCTTAATCGCCTTACGGTCAAATTGTATGTTTATAAAATAAGCAATGAATCATCGAGTCTGATTGCTGTTTGAAATCTTAAACTGGATATCTCACTTTACTTAAGAGAACTTTGCAATAACTCACACCTTGTTATCGGGCTGTCTTTAAATTTAAATTTTGCAAATGATAAAAATCATAAAACGTTCAAAACGTTCAACAACATTCAGATCCATATTTAATTAATAAATCACGATAAACATATTTTTTACAATAAAATATGTTTTATACTTATTTCATTGTTATTTTATATTTGTACTTAAAAATTCTTTATTGGGTTTCTATGGTATATAGTGTTATTAATTTTTTCCAAATGCCCCAGGTTGTCATTTCGACAATTCTGGTGTTCTGTCCTGGCATGGCGTATTTGTAATCCACTTCTGAGGTTGGGGCGCCTGGAAGGCAGGGTTACGCTGCCCTGATGATATGAGAGATGATATTGATAGTATTATTATTTGTAGTTTATTTATAATTACAATAATATATGTTTTTAAAGTCCACCACTGTGGTCTCGGATTGCGTCCTGCCTTGTCACGCAGCGGGCCCGTGTTCGATCCCCGGTCGAGACAGTTTTTCTGGGGAAGGTTTTATCGAGGTGTTTCCTCACCTGTAAGACAAATGTCAAGAAAACTTTAAGGCCCAAACGGTCCCCGAAATCATATGGCCATCATTATCATCCTTATCATTATCATCATCATCATCCTTCATCGGTGTGGAAAGCAACGGGAAGCTACCACACGTACAATTCCGTAGTAAAGCTGCAAAGCATAGCATGAAAATGCTATGATTGCAGTGAAAGACCTGCCCTCGGACAGAATTACTATGGATGGATGTTTTTAAAGGAAACTGGAAAAAATTCTAATTCTTAATTTCATCAAATAAATATATTTATCGTTATAATTTTTATAATTATCTCCCTTATCATGTCCACCTTTATGGTCTCGAGATTGCGTCATTGCCTGGTAGTGAGTGGGCAAAATAGTGATCATCTTAGATCACTTACCATTAATTTACGAAAATGACAAGAGAAGTTTTTAAAATAATCTCCTAGAATGTTCCTGTTGTCTAGGAGGTGACATCAACATTGAGCTACTAATCATTCATCACGGAAGGTCGTCCATGTTTTTGTGTGGTAAAAAATAGGCCTCTTATGTAATCCAGAGTTTAAGATCCTCTCTCTCCCGACAGCTCATGTCTCTACAAAACACGAGGAGGGTGTGGGGACAAGTAAATGTATCCATAAAGAAGAAGTTAAAATAAGGCAAACATAAAAGAAAGAAATCGTGTTTACTAGCTACATTTAAATTATCTCGTCCTTCATTTTATCCGCGTTTTCTCTCCATTCCTGTTGTTAATTTTTACAAGCGTTGTCAAGGCGCTTAACTAGGTTGTAATTCTGTTCTCAGCATGGAAGATGCCGGATACAATTGAAACACGGTTCCATATTGCATCACTGCAACCTATCTTATGCAAATGACCTCCACATACGGATGAAAGAACTCAATCCGTATATTCACCTGCTTTCGAAAGGCGTTTCAATAAAATGACACAACGTTTAGGATAATTATTTTAAAAAATAAGCAGGATTTATGTTCCAATATTTGTGCAGCTCACTGTTAAAATATTGGTTTAAAATAAATAATTATTGCAATTACATCCCATCCAATTGTAAAATTTAGAGTAGCAGTTAAAGGCAAAGTAATGATAATAACAATAATAATAATAATAATAATAATAATAATAATTTTTATTTATATACAGAATTTTAATGTTTACGGATATTTCTGTGCCTAATGTTTTACGTTTCTTCTCCACTCGTCTCTCTCCATCCAATCCATGTCCTCCAGTCCTCTTGCTCTCATTCCAGTTCTTATCTCCTGCATCCACGAGTTTCGAGGTCTTCCTCTCCTCCTTCTTCCAGGTGGACACCATTCCAATGTTTTCCTGGGTAATCTTTTTTCTTGCATTCGTCGTACGTGCCCATACCAATTTAATTGCTTATACCGTATATAATCTACTATTGAATAACCAATATTCATTTTTTCTCTTATGACAGTATTTATTATTTTGTCTAATTTTGAACACTTGCTGCTCTCCTCAAGAAATACATTTCCCATCCACATAAGTGTTTGTTCTAAGTTTTTGTTGAATTTCCAAACTTCAGCTTTCATATGTGACAGTACTTTCTCATCACTATTGAATTATATATTTGAACTTATTTTTTCCTGGTTATAGTTCTGTTCCATAAGATCCATTCATCATTGCTGTTATTTGCTCTACCTTTATTTATTCTGTTCTAATGTCACTTTCTTGTTTATTATCCTCTTTAATCTAATTTTTACTCTCAGATACTCAAATTCTTCACATCCTCTAATAATAATAATAATAATAATAATAATAATAATAATAATAATAATAATAATAATAATAAGGAGAAGTAAAAATACTACAAATAAAACTAAGACAATGACATTTAAATCATTAGTACAAAGTA
Source organism: Diploptera punctata (assembly GCA_030220185.1). Classification (NCBI taxonomy): domain Eukaryota; kingdom Metazoa; phylum Arthropoda; class Insecta; order Blattodea; family Blaberidae; genus Diploptera; species Diploptera punctata. Next base: position 1,386 of record JASPKZ010003825.1, on the reverse strand, counting down.
TTAGGCTATGTTGTACGGTGCAGAGACAGCTTTAGGTAGACGGCAAGCAAAAAAAAATATTGACAACAGAGATGGATTTTTGGCAACAAAATCAAGAAAGGAGAAAATTCGAAACTAGAATATTAGAGAAATTGTAAAAGTTGAACGTAGTATTATAGAATTAATAGAAGAACGAATATTGAAGTTGTATGGGTGGAGAATAATGGAATTCTAAGAATGATGCTGGATTGGAATGCTGAAGGCAGGAGGAGAAGGGGAAAATCCAGGGAAGAGTGGATGGATGAAGCGAGAAGAAACATGATCAGGAGAAATCTCAAAGAAGGAGATGCTGAGGATAGAAATTTATGGCGGAGCAAAATAAATTTGGGCTGAAGGACAACTACTGTAATGAAGAGAAAATCCTTAATAAAAAAGAATAAAACGTTGAGAAACTGCACTTTATGCCTCACCATGAATTTTTCTAAGTCCTGCAGAATAGTAGTGCGCATGCTCAAAGGGTTATAAGACTTTATAACTTTATATATATTCCTTAGATGGCAGGAATATCTGTTCAATTGGTATAACCAATCTTCGCAATAAATTCCCAAACGAGCTTTAAAAAAAATGGATATATACTAATTAGTAACCTAACAAAATAAATAATTTACATATTATTTCAATGAACTATAAACTATTTCGAAGTACACAAACTTTCCCCTTCAAAATCTAACAATATAAAATAGTAGTATTGTAATTTCTTATTGTGAAAGTTAGTGTCTTCACTGGTTGTCTAATGGATGGCATCCTCGAGTACAAATCGAGAGGTCCGGGTTCAAATCCCGTCCGGCATTTATTTTTGTTATCATGTAATATTAAGCCTGCATTGCTCAATGTCAAAAATTTAATTATAACATCGATAAAGGGTCACTGCTATAAAGTAAAAATATTCTCTTTAATTTGCTTACTTGTTATAGTGGCTACCAGGTGGCAGTGAAGACCGAGTTCTTGCTGCATCTTGTAGTAATGGAGAAAAATATATATATATATATATATATATATATATATTCATCCATAGTAATTCTGCCCGAAGGCAGGTCCTTCACTGCAATCATAGCATTTTCATGCTATGCTTTGCAGCTGTACATACGGAATTGTACGTGTGGTAGCTTCCCGTTGCTTTCCACACCGGTGAAGGATGATGTTGATAATGATAAGGATGATGATGATAAAGATGATGGCTATATGATTTCGGGAACCGTTTGGGCCTTAAGTTTTCCTGACATTTGTCTTACAGGTGAGGAAAAACCCCGATAAAAACCTCACCCAGAAACCTGCCCCCGCTGCATACAAGGCAGCCTCTCCTCGAACACAGCTTGGTCTCTCTCTCTCCCTCTCTCTCGTCTCTCT